>JAWQFJ010005380.1:27500-50000 GCA_034096865.1 Theodoxus fluviatilis
TTGGTACTAGCTTGCCTAAGCCCCCTACCCCCCTCCTGTCCCTCCTCCCCCTCTCCCCAGTTTCATGGTTTAGCGGTGACGCTGTACATCAGTTTGTTGAATGCCTGAAGTAAATGTCTGACTCTTATGTTATAAAGTTTATTAAGTTGTGCTTGAGGTGATTGACTGTTATTGTATACTGAAATGGTTGTGAATATATGCGCCTTGAGCATGTCTTAACTCATTGGTAAAGCGCTATATAAATCCACACACTATTATTATTATTATTGGAGTATTATTGGCGGCAGTGTGGAAGTAGTAGTGGGTTGCCAGTAGTGCTGGTATTGCCTGTCTTGGCACTGGTAGTGGAGGCGGTGGCAGTAGTACTAGTAGTAGTAGTAGCAGCGGTAGTAGCAGAAGTAGCAATAGTAGTAAGAGTAGCAGTAACAATAGTTGTTGCAATAGTAGTAATAGTAGCAGTAACAATAGTTGTAGCAATAGTAGTAGTAGTAGTAGTAGTAGTAGTAGTAGTAGTAGTAGTAGAAGTAGTAGTAGTAGTAGTGGTAGTAGTAGTAGTGCAAGTAGTAATAGTAGAAGCAGTAGTCTGCGCACTCACCACAAAGACGGGCATTTCGTCATTGACATCCGTGACATTCACGATGACGACACAGCGACCAGTGAGGGGCGGCGTGCCCTTGTCGATGGCCGAGACGTTCATGACGTAGGCAGCCAGGTCCTCTCGGTCCAGACGCACCCCAGGGGCCACGAAGACGCGACCACTCTCAAAGTCAACGCGAAATTTGTCCAGGGCGCCGCTCTCGATGCGGTAGATGAACTGGTTGTTGGGCGAAGTCCCGTCAGCGTCCGTAGCAACCACCGTAGCAAGGGTAGTATCTAGGGTGAAAAAGCAGAGGACATTTTTAAAGGATGAATTTTCATTAAAAAGCATGTGATATACTAGCCTCTTAACGTCTGGTTTTCTTTTTCCTTCTGAGGTTCTTACTATTGCAGTGTCATACCAAGTTCGTATGCGTAGCAAGTCGCAACTCTGGATGTTTGTGACGTATTGGAAATTCAACGCAGTATTAAACAAAGACGCACGAAAGTATATTTCCCATTCGTTTACATAGTCCTCAGACTCATCACGGGACGAGATACAGACAGAAAAGGTAAAGGTTTGGACAGAATGAAATCTCACCTGACGTAACATTCTCAGGAATACTGACAGTATAGCTGCTTTGGGCAAAGATGGGTGCATTGTCGTTCAAATCCTGAAATGAATTTGTTTAGCTTTTTAAGCACAGCAAACTGCATGGAAATATGAAACAGTAGGCCTATGTAGAACATGAGAGTGTCTTGACCTACTGTTATTATTGGATGTATTACAAACAGCTTACTGTTCACGTGCTTTCATCGTTTTCATCCTGTTCCTCCACCTCTCCGTTCGCCCTCCTCCCATTTCTTTGCGTTCTCTTTCTGCGCTTCCTCCTCCTCACTGCATTTTCTCCAATCTCACCATCCACCCCCTCCTCCCTTTGCTCTCCTCTTTAGTCTCCACCCCCTCCTCCCTTTGCTCTCCTCTTTAGTCTCCACCCCCTCCTCCCTTTGCTCTCCTCTTTAGTCTCCATCGCCTCCTCCCTTTGCTCTCCTCTTTAGTCTCCACCCCCTCCTCCCTTTGCTCTCCTCTTTAGTCTCCACCCCCTCCTCCCTTTGCTCTCCTCTTTAGTCTCCATCGCCTCCTCCCTTTGCTCTCTCTCATCTTTAGTCTCCACCCCCTCCTCCCTTTGCTCTCTCTCATCTTTAGTCTCCACCCCCTCCTCCCTTTGCTCTCTCTCATCTTTAGTCTCCACCCCCTCCTCCCTTTGCTCTCTCTCATCTTTAGTCTCCACCCCCTCCTCCCTTTGCTCTCTCTCATCTTTAGTCTCCACCCCCTCCTCCCTTTGCTCTCTCTCATTTTTAGTCTCCACCCCCTCCTCCCTTTGCTCTCTCTCATCTTTAGTCTCCACCCCCTCCTCCCTTTGCTCTCTCTCATCTTTAGTCTCCACCCCCTCCTCCCTTTGCTCTCTCTCATCTTTAGTCTCCACCCCCTCCTCCCTTTGCTCTCTCTCATCTTTAGTCTCCACCCCCTCCTCCCTTTTCTCTCCTCTTTAGTCTCCACCCCCTCCTCCCTTTGCTCTCTCTCATCTTTAGTCTCCATCGCCTCCTCCCTTTGCTCTCTCTCATCTTTAGTCTCCACCCCCTCCTCCCTTTGCTCTCTCTCATCTTTAGTCTCCACCCCCTCCTCCCTTTGCTCTCTCTCATCTTTAGTCTCCACCCCCTCCTCCCTTTGCTCTCTCTCATCTTTAGTCTCCACCCCCTCCTCCCTTTGCTCTCTCTCATCTTTAGTCTCCATTGCCTCCTCCTTAACGTGGTTCCTTTCCTCTTTCATTCTCCCCTCTTCTCTTTCACATGATATACCACCACCTCCTTGATTCTTACAACTGCACGCCCCTTACCTCTAGCGTGACGTTGACGAGCACCGTGGAGGAGAGGCGAGGTGTGCCCATGTCGTGGGCCACCACCCTGAGGGTGAGCTGGCCCCCCACGGAGGGGGACAGCTTCTCGTAGTCCAGGGGTGACGTCAGACCGAGGGCACCAGAGCTGGTGTCAATGGAGAAGTTGTTCAGCAGCCCTGCCGTGACATCCGCCAGCTCGTAGCGTACCAGACTGTTGTCCGTGCCCGCACGATCCCGGTCCGTGGCCTGAACAATACATACAGTGACGATGCTGGAGTGACGTGGTGATGGGGGACGGAAATGTTAATGAGGCTATCGACGAATCTCAGTGCATTACTGTGACGACATCAGTTCTCGTGCTACATGGTGCAAAATAGGCCGTGCGTTCAAGACGACCTACCGGTAGCCTACCGGTAGCCGAGCAACCAGTGTGCCCTCTTGAACGACTCGTTATGACCCAACGGTAGCCAAGATGGCTTCCGCGATGCCTTCTCATCGCCGCGGATTGCGCTTCTCAACCAAATGAGTAAACCAGCAGCTGCAGACTACTCGTTCCTTGTGGAAGCTGATGAAATACGTTAAGCTGTAGCTGTGCATGAATGCTCGGCATCGCTCGAATAGAAATTTATGTCAAAACGACAGTGCTAACTTGGTGTAAGCAAGAATATTTCGATGCTCACTTCAAGGGAGATTACACAACAAACAAAGGGCTAATGTAAGATATAAGAGTTGCTTCCCTTGAAATTGTTTCGCTATCTGCCTTGGAAATGTTTGCTAACATCTTGCCCAGTAATTATTTCAGAGCAGTTATTCTTTTAAAAAAGAAAAGTACAATATCAGCCTAACTTCTTGTAACGTCTCGCATAGGCTGGGTAATAATCACAGGTCGAAATGCGTGCCACAGCGCATATTTGTGATGACGACTTTCTTCCTTTCCCCGAAGGCAGCCATTTTGGCTATACAGGCGCAACGGCTCTCCGGCGCGGTACGTACCGGTACGTACCGGTAGCCGTACCAAGTCGTTAAAGAGGCTACCGGTGCGTACCGGTATGTACCGGTAGGCCTCTTGAACAGGCCCCAGTATGGCGTTCTCGGATGGGATGCTGCTTACAGTTCGTCCTGCACGGATAATTTTGTAATAGCGGCCTTGACAAGCAGCTTTGCCTGCAAAAGTGATTGCGTACAAGTATCAAGAACTGTTTTCAAGGCTGCCGTATGGAGAACTGTCGACGGCCTGCTTCATATGTACAGTGTGGTCTTGGGTACAAGTGCAGTTGGTACATTTATCACCTTATTTAGCGTAGGTTTAAGCAAACAGCGTGCTTTTCGATAGTGGTTGCTATAAAAAGGCAACAAGACTGTTATGGGCTCTGCATAATAGATTTTCCCACAGCAGAAAAGTGATGTAATGTAGACGTGTTGAAGTGGATGCCTATTTGTTCGTTTCCAATCCTAGTTCTTCAAATGAGAAATCTACACTCGCGTTTCGGTCCAACTCAACAGATAACATTCACAAACAAGACTGCGATGGCCCGTAGTCACGCTTTCTACTAACTCGACAGTGATACCGCAACGATATGAACCACGACGCATTCAATGGATTCGCGTGAGCAAGCACGCATGCTGTAGCACTCACCTCCACCACCAGAGGTCTGAGGAAGGTGGCGTCCGTTTCCCTGACAACCCCCTCGTAGTCCGAGCGGCGGAACTCAGGGGGGTTGTCGTTGACGTCTGTGAGGGTGACACGGACCTCCACGGGTGTCCTCTGCCCCCCACCGTCCCTGGCCTCCACCGTCATGTAGAACTCGTCCGTCTCCTCCCTGTCCAGGGGTCCGTTCACGAAGATCGTCCCCGTGCCTGCCCCGATGCGGAACCTTGGGAAGCAAAGAAAGATTAGAGGGACTTGTAAGAACTGTTCAAGACGATGAATCGTTGTTATTAAATGAAGAATAAGTAACAAACTGGTTGAACCTGTAGACACACGTTGTATGCTCTGAACAATAGCAGTTTGTCTAATTTCTTTGGTTCAGAAACTTTCGAGGGCCTATGGTATGCGATGAAATTTGCCGAAGGAAAAAATTCACGAAAATCTTCTGAAATATAGAATTATGTTTTGCAGTGTCTCAAAAGTAAAAACAAAACACTGTCAAATAGTGGCTTGTAGCTCGCTGATTATATGTTGAGAAGACAAGTACTCGGATAATTCATCAAGATTGACTTTGACAGCATTCATTACCAATCCCTTTCGACAGAAATGCGAGAATGAGGCAAGAATGTGCCAGATGAAGAAAGGTGGACATACTTGTTGTTGCCGCCTCTGAGAGAGTAGGTGATCTCCCCGAACGGTCCTGAATCCCTGTCCTTGGCCTGTGGGAAAATGAAAAAAGCGCTATACAAACCTTCTAAAACTATATTGCATCAATGGTTGCTGTCGTGATTGTTGCGGTTTGCAACCAAAACAACTAACACTGAACGTTTTTGAAAAGTCAAGAAGAGCAAGACTTGCCTACTTCCAGTCTTGGGACATTGCCATTCGAATCTTTAAAGATGCTCCCTTGCTCCAGGCAGTGCTTCATTGAACATAACCGTTTCCTCTCACCCGTACCTCTTCACCACTGCATTGCTCTCCGTCGAAACGGACAAGATGAAAAGTTGAATGGCAACGGTATATTATTATATTACAATACGTTTCCCATTGATGGGCGCTAAAACCGCACACTTTTATCCCCTAATCATAGGACCATTCTTATCATTACCACACCAGGCGTATCTCAACTTTCTGAACAGCATGCAACCAGGCTGCAAATAAACGCACCAAAGTTGTTTTTTTCCAAATACAATTTTCAAGCCCAGCCCTCATGGGTACCCATTTTTACTCCTGCATTGGGGGAGAAGCTGTCGCAGTGAAGCAATTTGCTCAGTGATGGACATCTGGGATCTGTGCAGTTTCGAACGCCGTACCCACTAGCCGCAGGTGACTGCAGGTCAAGCGCGCCATCCACTCGGCCACAGAGTCCCACAGAGGGTGGATGGAAGTGCAGACTTACGGTGACAGTGAGAGTCCCACAGAGGGTGGATGGAAGTGCAGACTTACGGTGACAGTGAGGACCGCAGTGCCGTTGTCAGTGTTTTCGATCACCATGCCGCTGTACGACTCCCTGTCGAAGACGGGCGAGTTGTCGTTCATGTCCTCCAACTTCAGGGTCACCGTGGTCGTGCTGGAGCGCTTTTCCACCGTGTCCACCTCCCTGGCCACCACCTGCAGATGCAGCAGTCTCGCAGTGAGGCAGCCGTCATGGCGAGATTAAGGGAAATATTTGCAGCGAAGACGCTGCAAAGTTTCTTGTTTTGCAACATGTGTCGTGCGTTATGAGTTTGATTTAACGGCAATATCCCTCTTCAAAAGTTGTGTGTTTGTTCAGACGCAAAAATACGCATTTACAGAATTGGGAGAGAAAGAACGAAGAAAGGAAGAAGGAAATACAGAAGGAGGAAAAGCGAGGGGGAAGGATAAGTATACCAAGTGACACCGAGAGGAAGACAAAACGGGGAAGCTGCAGTACCTCTCCATCATGGTGAATGAAAACATGCAAAAACTTAGT
The DNA here is from genome assembly GCA_034096865.1 of Theodoxus fluviatilis. Classification (NCBI taxonomy): domain Eukaryota; kingdom Metazoa; phylum Mollusca; class Gastropoda; order Cycloneritida; family Neritidae; genus Theodoxus; species Theodoxus fluviatilis. The sequence goes on from JAWQFJ010005380.1 coordinate 33,577, forward strand.
GCAAATCACAACAACAACAGTAACGACAACAACAGCTGCAGCAGCAACCGCAGCAGCAGCTACAACAGCAAGATTCCCTAGAATGACGTCGCCACACCACGATGAAAGTTATTATGAAGATTCAGTCGATTGGCTTTGTGCACAACAAACTCAAACTGTTACCAAAGTTGTGACATGACACCACCACTGACCTGGAAGACAATGGTTTGTTGCTTCTCGTAGTCGAGGTCAACCGAGTTGTTGACCTTGAGGAGGACAGTGGTCTCAGAGTAGCCCTCCTGGGGCAAGGGGGCAAAGTCGTAGAAGGGACGCCCGTTCTGCTCCACCGTCAGCATGAAGTGGCTGTTGGTGCCCTGCATACAGACACATGTACGTCAGTCATCGCAATTCGAAGACTGATGATTGGTTCCTTTATTATTCCAGAATGATAAACAACGACTGTAATATTGATACAAATTTTATCAAGCCTGTAAGATAAAACGTTAAGCTTAACTTCTTTTGATAGTCGTTCGTTTATTCCTTTGAAGACGACGATTTTGTTCGAAGGTATTTTCAGAAACAGTACGCTTATTCAGGATTCAGCTAAATTAGATCCCATTGACTGCAAACTCCTACATGTGTAGTAATCTGCGCCGGTGACAATGTTGTCTTAGTTACCAGATCATGTGACATAAGCTCTGTCATGTTCACCTCAAGATGTGCACAACTGCCATCCCAAAAAACGACCAGCCACCTCACCCTGCAGTCCTTGCCTCAGCCTCAGTAGCTACGGCTCACCTGGTCGAGGTCTGTGACACGAAGGTCGCCTGCTGTGATAGTGACTGGGACGCCTGTCTGCATGTTCTCCAGGATGCTGGCCTGGTACACGGACTGCGCGAACAGTGGCGCATTGTCGTTGACGTCAGTCACTGTTATCGTCACCAGCGTCGACGCCGTCGTCGCCCCGTAGTTGACCTGTCCTGATGGCACCACCTCGGCAGCCTGCAGGCAGCACGGCAGTGGTGCGAGTGGGTGTCGGGGTAAGGAGAGTTGTGGAAGCGTCGAGAAAGAGTGACTTTTGCTTTGTTCTGACCAATTATTTGTTTTGTGACACGAATTTGGTTGTCCAACGTTTGGCTATTATGAACACATAGTTTGTCCTAGGATTATTCAGAGTCCGAGAGAACACGACGTTGGTGGTTTGGGATTAAACGCTCACTAATTGAAAAATACATACACACACACACACACACACACACACACACACACACACACACACACACACACACACACACACACACACACAACTACACACAACTACACACACACACACACACACACACAACCACACAACCACACACACACACACACACACACATACACACACAAACACGCACACACACACACACACACACACACACACACACACACACACACCACCACCACCACCACCACCACCAACAACAACAACACAAACAACAACACACACACACATACACACTCGCACAAACTTACACACCCACACTCGCACGCGCACACACATACACATGCACGCAAACATAAGCAAACACACACACAAGCAAACACACACACACACACAGACACACACACGCGCGCGCGAGCGCAAACACACACAAACACGAGCAAACACATACACACTCGAGCGCGCGTGCACACACACACACACACACACACACATACACACACACACATACACACACACACACACACACACACACAACTCAAACGCATACAAACCCTCACCTACGAATGTATCTCCTCACCTGATAGCTTTCCCAAACACCATCTGCACGCATGCGCATGCATGGGACAGATGAGTTTCTCGTTACTTTAAGTCTTTCTTTGGGGAAAACAAGCAGGAATGCACAAACACAGACCAAAGGGAAAAGGGGGAAAAGTGATGCAAGCAAGGACAAGAATGAAATTATTGTCAGTCCACAGTAATTTGCGTGACGGGAGTATGATTTACTGTTCCTTGCAACGTACCCATGAATACGTTAAACTAGTTTCGGATCCTATAGTTACCTGCTTGCAAATATCGTATTACTAATACCATCAATACTCGTAAATGTACGTACGTGTCTTTATCATGGGCAATAAGTTGAGGTATTCAAACTTGAACTTGTTTCTGTTGTTGCTGTCATTATTGTCGCCATTGCTGCTGACAGTGTTGTCGCTGTCACTAGTGTCAGAATACCTCATGACATGATTGCTGCCTTTATTTTCTTCGTTGTCCATCATATGTACGAGCGTGCGATGGCGCCTTTGTTGTTATTCATGTAGTTGCTAATGTGGACACGTTTGTTGCTTGTACAGTGGATATCACAGTTGCCACCTTTGTCTCTTTGTTGTCCATGTTTTGCATATTGCTGCCTTGTTATTATTGATGTTGTTGTTGATAATGTCATCGTTGCTGTTGGAATAGCTGATGATATTATTGCTGCCTGTGTGATCATCTTTGCATTGCCAGTGTTGTGTACATTGCTGCTTTGTTGTCATTCATGTTTTTGTAAATGCAGTCATCGTTTTTATCAGAATAGTCGATGGCTTTGCTGCTTGCTACCTTTGCTGTGTCATCATTGTCCAAGGGATGCACGTTGCTGCCTTTGTTGTTATTGATGTTGTCCATGTAGCCACTGATGCCTTTGGAACTGTTGTCGTTGCCACCCACCTGAACATACATGGCGTAGACGCCACCTCTGTTGCTGACTCTAGAGTTGTCCCTGTCCAGGGGCAAATTCACCGTGATCCAGCCGGTGGCGCTGTCGATGGCGAAGTTGGAGTGGTCTCCCCTTAGGAAGCGGTAGGTGAGGTTGTTGGGGATGCCTCGGTCTCCGTCCAGACCCGACACCTGCTGCACTGATGACCCCTGTCAGTAGTAAACCATTGCGTCACAGATGAGACCTAAGGGGTGGGGAGGGGGTGGAGAAAGACAGCCTTAAAAAATAAATATTCATCAGTGGGAAAAGCAGCAAAGTGGTTTCCTGGAAACAAACTACTCCGTTTTTGTAAACTGCAATGCAAACTGAAGCACATGCACACGATTATTCCACTGGATATAGGCAATTTGGGGTAAGAAAATTATTTTGATATTGCTATGTAGGAGTGAGTGAGTGAGTGAGTGAGTGAGTGAGTGAGTGAGTGAGTGAGTGAGTGAGTGAGTGAGTGAGTGAGTGAGTGAGTGAGTGAGTGAGTGAGTGGGTGGGTGGGTGGGTGGGTGGGTGGGTGGGTGGGTGGGTGGGTGAGTGAGTGAGTGAGTGAGTGAGTGAGTGAGTGAGTGAGTGAGTGAGTGAGTGAGTGAGTGAGTGAGTGAGTGAGTGAGTGAGTGAGTGAGTGAGTGAGTGAGTGAGTGAGTGAGTGAGTGAGTGAGTGAGTGAGTGAGTGAGTGAGTGAGTGTGTGAGTGAGTGAGTGAGCGAGTGAGCGAGTGAGCGAGTGAGCGAGTGAATGAGTGAATGAGTACGTGAATGAAATAGTGAAAGAGTGAGTGAGTGGGTGAATGTGAAAGAGTGTGAAAGAGTGTGAAAGAGTAAAGGTGAGTGAGTGGGCAGTGAGTGAGTGAGAGAGAGAGAGAGAGAGAGCGAGAGAGAGAGAGAGAGAGAGAGAGAGAGAGAGAGAGAGAGAGAGAGAGAGATGGGGTGGGGGGATGAGGAGACACTTTTGTATTACATGCAAGAAAATGAACATGGGACGTTAACCGTAACGTATGGCAGACAACAGGATTACTGACATACATAGACCACATGGAAGTTGTGGGGATGAGCCATTGTGGAAAAATCACTGACCAGGGCAATGTTCTCGGGCACCTCAGCGCTGTAGGGCAGGTTGACGAAGTAGGGGGGCGAGTCCTGCACGTCCAGTACTGTCACCACAAAAGTGGCAGGCAGGCTGGAAAGCCCACCCCCGTCCTGTGCGCACAGAGAATGCAGATGTCGCCATATCACCATTTTACATAAAGTTGTCGCACGGCGTCTGAACATTCATGTCTGCTCCCACCACAGCGTTTATGCGTTATATCTCGTCACTGAGAAACTTTCTATTCCTTTTACTGTCGTTAAATTCAAAGCAAATTTTCAATGAACCAGAATTTTCTTTTTTGAATAAATGTTTGGTGCCGGATTCTTTCATATTTAATTGGAACAATGAAAATTCCTCACTTTAGGATGCAGCTTGAGTTTATGCAGAAATGAACACTGCATGTATTACGAGAGAGAGAGAGAGAGAGAGAGAGAGAGAGAGAGAGAGAGAGAGAGAGAGAGAGAGAGAGAGAGATGTACTGTTGTGATTGAAGGCCGCTGTACGAGACAACAGAAGGGACATACAGCAGGAGACAATAAGGAACGGAAACATTTCAAGGAACACAATGCAATAAATCTCTAAGGTGCTTACCGTCGCTTTGATTTTAAACTGATAAAAATTATGCGTTTCGTAGTCGAGCGGCCTTGCAAGCGAGATAAAGCCATTGTACTTGTCAATAACAAACGTTGATCTGTACTCCTCGTCAGCTGCCTGTAGACGAAAAACACGACATGAGAAGAGTAAAAATTTCTTGTTGCGTTCGATGAGAGTATACAGACAATCACATCTTAAGATCTGGCAAGAAAACATGTGTAGCTTAGACTTTGTTTATGTGAAAAAGGTCCTGTGCAGGTATCCAGATCAAAACTTAGAAACATCACAGCGTCTGGACCGGAAATTCTCAAACGCAGTAAAATCTCACAGTGAGAGAAATTTGACAGACCGTTTAATTCAAATACAAGGCGTCACTGTCGCCTTCAAAAGAGCAAGATTATTTAGATGTACTTACTTGTGCGTCCGTCTGTAAAAAGAAATAAGAGATGGAGTATGATTAAACATTAAATGCATTTTAAGAAATAACGCTGCCACAACTGAAAGATCCACGAACAAATTGCACAAATGCTCGATGAAACTGAGTTTTTCAGGCTGCAACTGCAATCTGCTTTACATTTACATGAGAAATCGTGTAAAGTTTATTAAGAGATATAGTTATCGCCTGTGCACAATAAGGTAGACTACAAAGGCACACAGTTAAACACAGTCCATAGATCTTCACGCACACCAAACTAATGAAATGATTTCCTCAGCAAGGGATTCATCAGAGTGCCAAAAGAGTGAGCAATAATTTCATAGAAACGAGTTCTTTCTGGAAAAGTCACCGAAGGCTTCATTACCTCCATAGAAAACTGGACAGTGCCACCCACTCCATTGTCAGGGTCGTGGGCCTTGACCCCAGCAAACACCACGGACCCATTGGCAACGCTCTGGAAGAGAAGGACAGACTTAGCATAGCACCTAATTGACTCCCGTTGCATACACTATCCAACTCTTTGTTTTGTCAGGCGGATGCTGAGTAGAGTAGATTTTGAGTTCATGTGTCATACCTCATTGATGGCAATTGAGTAGGTTAGGTTTTGAGGTCATGTATCGTACCTCATTGATGGTAGCTGAGTAGGGCAGATTTTGAGTTCATGCATCATACTTCTTTGATGGTGGCTGAGTAGGGTAGATTTTGAGTCTTAAGCATCATACCTCATTGACGGTGGCCGAGTAAGGCAGATTCTGAAGCTGTGGCGCAACATCGTTGACGTCACGGATGTACAGTGTGATCATGGCGGGAATGAAGACCTGGAAAATAAAAATTCCAGCACAGCATTGTTAATGTGGAATTCATGAAAGTTCATTGTAGTTTTATTGAAAACTTGACACAGAAGTTAGATCAAAGACTCCAAATAGATTGCAAGTTGAGTTCAGGTAAACACTGTGATATGAAGATTACGAGGATTTGTGTTGACACAGAAATTAAATATTGACCTTTATAGTTTTTTTCTGACACAGATTGTGAGTTCTGCACATGCTAGAAAGCGTTCTTTTGAGAGGGATTCTTTTGACAATACCTCGTTGTTTGGGCCACCATCTGTATCGATGATCTTGAAGTATAACTTTCTCTCGTTTGGAGCCTGGAAAAAAGAACAATATTCATTTTCACTGAGCCAGAAATTATGTAAAGATCCCTTAGCATCTTATAGTATCACATTGCTCACATTGCATTGTACTGGCGTTGGATAATACACTTCTTTGCGACGCGACTTGACGTTCATTACCAACGAAAACACAATCCTGGTGAACAACAGCAAAGACAAAAATGACAATATCTCTCTCTACACAGAGAAGGCTCACAATTGTCAACACTGCCTACATCTTAGCCATCCATCAATAGCAGGAAACGTGACAGCGGCAAAGGAAGACCGTCGCTCATGAACAAAGAAGACTGCAAAGGCGGCATGACTGCCAGAGCCGCTGTATACACTGGCTGGGAGGGGACCAGCGCCGGACAAAGACCCTGGCCACAGCTGCCCAGTTCCCTCCCCCAAACCACACAGAGGACCGTGGGCTGCAGCGAAATTCAGGGCTGCAGGCGTTGCCCAGTCCCTTCAAAGGGTCATCTGAGCAAATTTGCACGGACAGGCCCAGTGGCTGCGGTTCTGGAGACATGGCTATTCACGCAAAGAGATACTAGCTGTAGGGGGATCGCCCAAACAGTCCCTTCAAAGTGGCAGTATGGCGCGATCTGGGAGTCTAGCGAGTTCCGCAGTCATTTTCCCAGCGGCTTCTGCCGTTTGTCAACATGGTTCTTTTCATCTCTTATAATGATCCATGGTAACGAGCGTACGTTGCATGCACTTTGCTTTTTTCAGATCCTCAGTGTCTCCTCCTCACAATCACCTCTTTCATCACAAGACAGAACACCACGGGGAAAACAGAGATAAAAAAGCGGCGGTCGATCCTTAGTCTTTCAGTTCAAGATTCCTTTCCAAGCCATAAAATAATCCCATCTAGAAAACAAGCGCGTCACAATTCTCTAATCGAAAGACATGTACAGCTAACTCATACTACTAATTTTTTTTAATTAACAGTTTTTCCAGTCTCCGGAAACCTTTGATAAGTTACATTCTAGTCTATACAGTCGCAATCTTCTACGTAACAAGAATCACAAAACCTACATTTTCAGTGCATGTAACCATTGTGATGACACTCGCGACGAGAGACAAAACTTCCAAAAAAAGAAGACATAACCAACTTACGAAGTCTCTGTCCAGCTCGGACTTGAGGGTAATGTTGACGCGCCATCGACTGCTTTGGCCGTCCACATCCTGAGGCTGCGACAAAATGACCAGCTCTGACGTATCCACCGTGTCCGTGGTGAAGGTCAGCCCCCCTGGTGGACGATCGGCGTCGTAGGCCGTCAGGCTGCCTATGACACTCTCTGCAATGACGCACAAGAGGTCGCTCGCGTGAGGCATGCAAAGGCCATTGAGTAGGCTTTCATGGTAAATGTGGTATAAACCTTGTAGAAAAGTAAGACCAAACGATAAAACAGTGAGAAGTATTTTCAGAGAAAAGGTATATAATGAAAGAGAGATTATACTATAAAACGGATGCTGACGGTGACAGTGATATTCATTCGATAAGAAACTTCCTATGCTCATACAGCAGAGTCCAGAAGTACATTATAACAATACTTTACCAGTCGAGAGATGTGCTGATGACTCTCTCTCTCTCTCTCTCTCTCTCTCTCTCTCTCTCTCTCTCCAGTTCTACTTTCCTGTCTACTTCTGACACGAATGGCGACAATGTGGCTTACCAACTGGTGTGTTCTCGTCCAAAATGATAATTCTTTCAAAGTTCTGTAGCTGTGGAGGACTGTTGCCCAGCACTAAAAAGAACAACAACAAACCATGTAGACATTAGGATGATGTCATTCGAAAACAGTACTTGAAACACTAATCAAAATACAGATGATAACAGTACTTGGTTGAAAATCACTTTGATTATGTAATGACAAACACTGTTTTAGAAATACACGTATTTCAAGAGTATTTCAAAAGATTTCAACGATTATGAATCGAAGGGAGAAAATGTGGCAGAAACATGTAAAAGCATGGACAAACAAGATGTGCAAGTATGAATATCTTTGTGAGTAAACAATGATCTTGATTTACTTCCCGTATCACTGCGACTGCGAAGGAAGAAAAATGGGTCGTATAAGCCTTTAAACAAGCCAAATCGCTGTATGAAATGAAAAGGCTAGAGATGATGACCAAACAGGACCACACATCGTAAACGACAAATGAAGTACTAAAAACATGGCACAAACTCAGCTTCTATTCAATGGAATCAGGACAACGATTATGGCGCTTCTAAAGTCTGCACCACGATGAGGATGCTTTGGTAAAATTACTAATGCAGCAGACGACCGAACAACCGAGAGACCAAAGAAGCAGACTTAAAGGGGCATCACTTGCTACAAGACATCACCAAGATACACAGCAGTGTGCACCAATAATAGCTTTCACCAGGATGTGTCTCCCCACCAAAACACCTTTCAGTAAGCAAACACGCACACCCACACGAATGCGCAGGTGCTTACACTCAGGCGGTACGTACGCCATGTCGCTCCCTGCTTGCTTGCTGGTCTGCCTACCTGTATGTGTGTGCGCGCGTGCGTGTGTTAGTGTGTGTGTGTGCATGAGCCTGTCTGCATGAGCCTGTCTGCATGTCTGTTGAGCTGTGTGTGTGTGTGTGTGTGTGTGTGTGTGTGTCTGTTTGTTGAGCTGTGTGTGTGTGTGTGTGTGTGTGTGTGTGTGTGTGTGTGTTGCGTGTGTGTGTGCGTGAGCCTGTCTGCATGTCTGTTGAGCTGTGTGTGTGTGTGTGTGTGTGTGTCTGTCTGTTGAGCTGTGTGTGTGTGTGTGTCTGTTGAGCTGTGTGTGTGTGTGTGTGTGTGTGTGTATGTGTGTGTGTGAGTGTGTGTGTGTGTGTGTGTGTGTGTGTGTGTGTGTGTGCGTGCGTGCGTGCGTGCGTGCGTGTATGTCTGTGTGTGTTTGTCTATCGGTCGATTAGTTGGTCGGTCAGTTGGTCGGTCGGTCGGCCTCTCTCTCTCTCCCCCCCCCCTCCTCTCTCTCTCTCTCTCTCTCTCTCTCCTTTCCCGTGGCTTGAAAAAGAGAAAATAACTACAATCCTAAGTCTTTTTCTATAGCACAAACCTTGAAACTACCCCAAACAAACCAGTTAACCAACAAGCGCATAAAACTTTGCAAAGACAGTTCTAAAGAATTGAGAGAAAAAAATCTCCATTTGTGTACATGTTGTATACGTGTAAACACAAAGGGCATAATGTCAGTGTCAATTCTGCACTTGATTTTGAAAGAGTTTTTCCCAACTTGACAAGTTAGTGCGCACACTTATTGTTTTTCCTCTGTCCCTCATCTTTTAAAATAAAAATGTATTCTTGTTTCAATGTTCAAACTTATGAATTATATGTAATGTTTCATTGTATTAGGTGCGTGTATTAGAGTTGAACAATGAATGCGTATCATCTATGAAATCGTTAACATAATGCCTTAAAAGTAAGCATTAAACGACTAGCAAGCGATGAAACATCCGTCAATGACATTCCCGCCAGAAGATGTTTAGTTTCGACAACCTTAGTTTCACGGTACCGAAATCTCATTAAAAAATTATCGAAGACCTATGTAGATAGAGGCATTAGACGTCAGCGTGAGAGGGTTCGAGCGACACCGAGAGAACGCGATAGATTTATCAGATTAACAATTGCTGGTGGTAGCCAAGGTGAGCGTGTGTTATGGACTGACAGACAAAACTCTTACCTTGAAGTGAGCCTGCGTACGGACAAACAAACACAGAGAAGTGAAGACAAAGAAGGCTAACAGTCGTTGTATCAACTCGGGCAGATTTTTCAACACGAAAAATTCATCAGCTCAAAAACAAAACCAAGGAAAACAAACAACCGGTGTGGACACAATACGTCAATCTTCAACCTGAATTATGATGAATTGTAGACACACTGTATTTAATATTATACTTAGTAACATCTAAAGATCCCGATATATACAAACAAGTAGACAAAATATCGGATTATGTTACCTTTGTGAATGAATATATATGTTTTTAATATGTCTGCGTTCAGTTTTGCACCGACGTGTAGTATCATGCGAGGCACTGCACGCAGAAAGTGCATAACATTCACTCGTCATTTCTGGATCACACGGCTCTATTACAACGCTACATTTTCTCTGCTCCAACAATCCCACTGGTTTCATAGCTTTTAACAACGTCTTTATAAACAGTGGGGGTAAAATGTTTAAAACACGAACAAATGTGTTTTTCGTGAGTAGACGCTGTACAGAAACCATTCTCACCTTTCCAAAAGAAATGGAAGAATATCGGGTCAGACCGACCTAACATTCGCACTGAGAGAACCCAATTCAAACTTGCAGCACTCATTAAACAGGAAGTCAAACTTCATCCGTCGACGATGATCGAGCCCGTGAGAAAAAAATCGCTTCCCACGAAAACTTGTCAACACCTTTTTGTGGGAGGTCCAAACTGACTCGACATGTTTTGTATAACAAAAAATGTAAACGGCAAGTTTTCAATACTCCTTACACTTTTGTAACTGTGATACGAAAACCAGAGGAACCAAGCAGTGCCAAAGACTGACGATATGTAACACTGTAAATTTAGGGTTTGATTTAGGCACATTTACTTTATAGGAGTTTAATTTCGCAGGAAAACATAACTTTACTTAACTTAAAATTTTTGTCAATCTTCCATTGAAACAAAAACAAATTGGTTTCGAACAGTTTGCGCAGATTATACGCAAATAAGGAGTTAAAATGAAATAATGAATATATGGCAGGAGACAAAGAAGATTGACAGCGAAAAATCCACACACGTACACAGATCTACTCAGCTACAGGCAGACGTGAGTAGGGAGAAAGAGCATCCATACAAAACAGACAGAAAGATCTTAGATGTCCTCTCAGGGCTGTGGTCAGTGTAAATGACCAGCCGATAGGGTGATGTGCCCCAGTCACTGGCATGCAGGCATTCGTGCTCATGTACATGTGTGCACGTATAGACAGACAGACAGACAGACAGACAGACAGACAGACAGACAGACAGACAGACAGACAGACAGACAGACATACAGACAGACAGACAGACAGAGAGACAGACAGACAGGCAGGCAGACACACAGGCAGACACACAGACAGACACACAGACAGACACACAGACACACGGGCACAGATACAGACACACAGACACACAGACACAGACACACAGACAGACAGAGACACACAGACACAGACAGACAGACAGACAATCAGACAGGCAGGCAGGCAGGCAGGCAGGCAGGCAGACAGACAGACAGACAGACACACACACACACACACACACACACACACACACACAGATAGATCAAAGACGAAAGGAAGACCTCTCACCTGGTGCCACGAATAGGGCAAGGAGGAGGACCAGGGACTGGATGTACAGCTGCAGGTCCACTACGGACGCCCGCGTCCGTACCTTCGCCATTCTCACCTCAACCTGGAAATTGCACAACACAGTCAGCCATTCTCGCCCCGGGTTGTAAGGCACTCAACATGTCAGCCATTTTTCAATGTAACCTGCAAGGCAGTCAACAGCATTCAGCCACTGCCTGAGATGCCTGGGTGGGCTGGGCGACACTTTTTCAACACCATGACTTGACTTGAAAGTTGTCTCTGATTCTAATCACTTATATTATGCTGTTGTCATCGTGACCATTCTCGCTTTTAATAAAACGACTAATGAGATCCCAAAGATCGCATAAAACATTATGGAGCAAGTTATCTATTGTAATCTTTAATCATAACTTTAACAGTGCCGTCGATAGCCTCAATGCCTAAAATCACAAATCCCTTAGAAATGCCTGCTTGTGATTTTTGCCAACGTAAGTCTTAACGCGGTGACCAGCAAATGCATCTGCGCAATTAAATGTTCATTGGCGCCGGCGTGCCCTTGTATGAGAATAGCCTCAAACCTCAAAACTGTTCAGACTTTGATCGTTTCGAGGCCTTTGGGTTGACAAACGAATTAGACGTTTAGAGTATTCCACATTCCTTTTCTATGGACCGATGTGTCGTGCTTACTTGGAATTCCAAAGCAAAATTGACAACTGTCCTCATTATCGTCCCCACTTCCTCGGCCTGGGCGCGCTCTCTATCCCGGATGCTGTGTTTTGATTTCAAGTGAACGCCCGTGCGTTGTCTTGTTCCGTGTTGATGCCTCGCTCTCGCCAATCGCATGGTCGGACGCAAGGGCTGGCTTGTTGAAATATGACAGAGAGGTTACTTCCTGTGCACCGGCACACTCAGAAAACTGGCGTCTGTGACTCAAACCAACCCATCATGCAAATACAGCAACGCAATCCACAGAACACACTGGTGATCAGAAAGAAAATATTTTAGAAACTAAAATCGTAGTTGTGCTATTTTGAATATCGCCTCGTTTTTCTCGCACTCTATTCTGCCGATTCTGAAGAAGGTGACAGCAAATGTAGTGGTTTTGAATTGTCATCACTACCCACACGAGGTCTCAAGCTGCTTGACTTTTTACCCCTTGTCATCGGGTACTTTAGTAAGGTTTCTGTGAGGACCTTACACAGAACAAATACGCGGTTAGAACTATGGGACACACTGATGTTTTAATTACCGTACCAGCTATATCCCGACACCCTGCGGAGAAGTCTAATCCGAGGTCGGAACACTTCTGCATATAACACTATATACCCACTACTCTCATGGATACCAGCTTTTACTCGTAGGTAAGATGGGCAATATATTTAATTCCTTACTTAAGGATTCAACTCCCGGATCTGGACAACCCTAAACGCCGCATGTGCTGGCTGTGAATGACTGAGAGCCCAGCGCCTCAATAAAAGCTTGGAAACTTGAGCCGAACAATGTCAATATACAGGCTCACATGGTCGGACAGCAGCTAAATGAAGAAATACTTCAAGACATCCAGTCTTTGCTTGATTTAAAAGCAAAGGAGCCAACAGAGTCAAGGTTTATTTCACCATAATGACCTTCTGTAAAAAAATATTATGTTCCCATTCATCACAAGGTTCTTTTATCAGTAAAATCAGCTCCCATTTCACCACAAGCAAAACCAAACTTCATTAGCAAAACTAAACTTCCATTTCAATTCGTTGCCCTTTTAACAAACGTGCAAGGCACCCACAGCCCCTATTCTTTTCACCTTTTGTGGACAAGAAAATTGGTTGGTTGGTTGGTTGGTTGGTTGGTGTTTTACAACCTATCAGCCTTTGTAGGCTATGTAAGGCCATTAAGCATGAAAATCTTTAGAACAGTTTGGAGTGAACGCAAATCAAGTCAAGGTGTCCCTAGATATTTGCCTCTTACGAATCGCGAAGGGAGACGCGGTGGGTCAATTCTTACCCCGAACCCACGGGGGTGGGACAAGAAAGCAGGCAGAACAGGTTTTAAATGCACACGCCCAAGCTTTAGCCACTGTGGAAGGCAAGACGACGGCGTTTCATAGTTCTACTAATCTAGAAGCAGAAAGATGTATACGACCCAGACAATACTCGAACAGAAAATTTAGCCGCCATCTAACATGGAAAACTCTATCGTTTACACTAATTACTGCATCTACTGTACAGAGGACTGACTTTGAACGCCGTGGCTAAGTCAGAGTCCATTACTTTCGCGTTCAATCATTTTTTTAAATTGACGCTGCCTTTTGGAAACCACCCATGCGTGCATGTGCTGATCGGAGTACAGGCGGCTGAGAGTCGAGTCTTGTCAAGAGGCACGACAGGCCCGAGTGGGTTTGAGCCATTGGCTCATGTTCCCCACTGTGGGAGAGAGGTCGGGGCAGCAGTGAATCGTGCACGGCGATGAGGAAGGTGATAATGTCCAACGAGGTTTTGACGACCCCAACAGCAAGGTGCCATCGGCCGCCCGTGCGAAAGTATTATTTCATGAGTCAGAGCTTCGCGACATGAAACTCATTTGCAAAACACTGGCCAAATGAAGACACGCTTATAGACCACGGTATCCCAGTGTACGCACTGCGAGTCAGACCACCGGGAAGGATTAATGTGTAAATATTTGGACTTTACTTCTGAGTCATTTGGTCAAGTTCACACGAAAGGTTTGGGGGTAGGCATAATCGGAAGTTTAGTGAATGTGATTGAAAATTTCTACAACCCATCTACACATCCTCGTGAAAGGACCCCGTTGATCAACGCGTACACACCAAACACAACATGTTTTAGCTTGACCTTTTATCAGACGAATGTTGGCTTTATCGTCAACGTACAGGAAAATACTCATATGTTTAAAAAAGCATCCTTTACAGCTTTTGGCACACGAAAAACTCATGTCGCAACGCATAGAAACATCATGCTGACGTGCACATAGCCTTACTTCCTTGCAGATGGCAGGGTGCTGCATGTCAGTTCCCCACTCGTCAGGAGGGACATTCTTTTCCCTGGACGTGATCTTCTCAACGTGCATACTGAATGAGGAGTGCAAATCTACCCATAGAGGTCGGCATTAGGTCTTGCCACTTCACGAGTGGGACTCCCACCCCCTGCAGTGCCACGAAGAGGGTTTTCAGTGAGGGAGACATGCTCCATCTTCCTGCATGCCCAAGTCCCGCAGTCAGGCACGCGCTCCCCCTGCAGTTTGATTGGAGCCTGGGATCGGCGCAGCCTGAAGAATTCATAAGGAGGCATGAAGGATGCGAAAATGTTCTATAATGCATGCCCCCCTTCCCGTTCCTTCCTCCTTGTACCTAGAAGTCCATTAGCAGTTTCCGATGCAATCAATACCGGCTGTCTTAGGTTTGATGGACGACCTGAGAGATCTCTGAGAACAACAAGGACGAGATCGATAACGAAAATAGGACATTCGTAGATGTGGCATCATGATGACTTTGGGTTTAAGTGCAGTCAAGTCCGCTGTCTTCCTCCATGCTTTTTGTGGTTGTCTTCACTTCTCATACCTTCCTTTTCCAAGCGGGTCACATTTCTTCTATATCTGACTTAATGTGTTCTTTCAATTTGCCTACTCCTCCTGCTACTTTCTATGATCCTTCTGCTTCATAAGTTTTTCCTGTTCCTTTAGCTCTAGCTCCTGTTCCTCTTCCTACTTATTCTGCTTTCCTTTTCCTACTGCTGCATCCTCCTGTTTCATGCTTATACTCCTCCTCTTGTTCCTCATCTTGCTCTTCCTGTAGCTCTACCATTTACTCATCTTGCATATTGTTGTATCCTCTTCTCTCATGTTCCTACTCCTCCTCCAGTTCCTCCTTTTGCTCTTCCTGCCTGCTTCCTCCCCGTTCATGCTCCTACTCCTCCTCTTGTTCCTGCTCCTCCTCTTGCTCTTCCTTCACCTCTTCCTGCTACTCACCTTTTCATACTTCTGCCTCCTCCTCTTTTATGCTCCTACTCCTCTTCTAGTTTCTGCTCCTCTCCTTACTCTCATCTCGGCTCCTCCTTCTCTACTCACCTTTTCCTACTTCTGATCCCTTTTCTTTCATGCTCTTACTCCTTTTGTTAGTTCCTTCTCTCCCTCGTGTTCCTGCACCTGCTCCTCCTTTTCAGCGGACTCTGAGTCATCAAAGCTGTCACGCATGCCTACATGCTGGCACAGGTGTGCTGTCTCCATTCTCTGTTTCCTTCCGTGGCAATGTCTACAGAAACACACTTTTCATCATTATTAAACGGTCACGACAGGAAAGGGAACATCAGAATCCCACTAACCCCCTTTAGGGCCGACACCTGCTTGCTAGAGGAAAACGCCTTCCATTGAACGCATGGCCTCATTTGTCTCTTAGTGCGAATTGATTCTCTCAGTCGCACGTGACGTGCAAACTGTTGGAGCTTCCTCATTTCTAGTCGGTGTCAATGGAGGCGGCTGTTAGTTGCGTGCAGGGCACAGGTGTGGCACACGCCCAATGATTCGGCACTTAGCGGAGCGTATGGGTGTGTAGGTGTGGGTGTGTAGATGTGGGTGTGTAGGTGCGAGTGTGGATGTGTAGGTGTGGGCATTGGGTGTGTTGATGTGTGAGTTTGCGGGCGAAATGGGTTAGGGAGTGTGTGTGCGTGTGTGTGTGTGTGTGTGTGTGTGTGTGTGTGTGTGTGTGTGTGTGTGTATGTGTGTGTGTGTGTGTGCGCGTGAGCATGTACTTAATTACTCTTTTTATGTAAAGAAACCACGTTTGACTGTTTATCCGGGATGGACTTTAAACAATTAAAGTCATAATGTTCTCCAAATAAAATTGAAAAAGCACAGTATTACAGTGTTGAAAAGCAAAAATGATTTAAGCTTCAGTCATTATTTATCCGTGCTACACGTAGTCTCCATGGCGTATCTTCTCAACGGAAACACATTACTGGTAAACCATTTCTATTGCTACTCTTTCCAGTGAAACTGGAGGTGCGGTGGGGGTGGATAGGTAGGCAGACTTGGATTAGCTTCTGTGCTTTTTTCTTTACACTAATTCAAGGCATATCTCACTGCAGATTGAT
>JAWQFJ010005380.1:55000-56602 GCA_034096865.1 Theodoxus fluviatilis
CCACCTCCACAGTTTGCAATACCGTACGGGTATACAGGACATTTTTGTTGTACGCCTGGAAGGGCTATGGGATACTGCTTGCGTTAGATGAAAATGAAGAACAAACAAGAAGGGCAAAGCCCATACGACTCACATGCTTGACTTTGACCTTTATATGACCTTGATCTTCAGGTGACCTTCAAGGTCAAGGTCAAACAACTAAACCTACCAATGACATCATACACAAAGAAATGCTTTACACATTTTTCCTACCAAAATACATGTGACCTTGACCCAAGGTCAAGGTCATCCAAGGTCATGCAACACAAAGCTCTTAATTCAAGACATAGGAAGCACAATGGTGCTTATTGGCACTTTCTACCATGAGATATAGTCACTTTTAGTGGTTCACTACCCCATTTTGGTCACATTTCATAAGGGTCAAAGTGACCTTGACCTTGATGATATGTGAACAAATGTGTCTCATGATGAAAGTATAACATGTGCCCCACATAATTATTAAGTTTGAAACAGTTATCTTCCATAGTTCAGGGTCAAGGTCACTTCAAAATATGTATACAATCCAACTTTGAAGAGCTCCTGTGACCTTGACCTTGAAGCAAGGTCAACCAAACTGGTATCAAAAGATAGGGCTTGCTTTGACCTATATACCACTTGTAGCTAAGGTCGCCATTCTCAATAACGTGGGAGAAAATTGGGAAAATGTGAAAATGACTGTTTTTGAGACCACATTTATGGCTCCTGTGACCTTGACCTTGAAGCAAGGTCAAGTCACTATGTATGTTTTTTGAGGCCTTGTCATCATACACCATCATGCCACATTTGGTGTTGATAGACTTAATAGTCTCCGAGAAAAATCCAACGTTTAAGTTTTTTACGCCCGGACGCCCGGACGCCCGGACGGACGGACGGACGACACGGCTCAGTACATAGACTCACTTTTGCTTCGCATGTGAGTCAAAAATTAGGTGAAACTGAAAGGTTTTCTGGGAGATTTGCCTGCCAATCTATCTACTAACATGTGGAGAGATATGCCTGTGTACAAATTGGCGAGGAAACGATGAACAGTGCGGTAAAGCATTGATTAAAAGCGTTTTGGCGGCAGTGCACGGTAGTTAGCACAGACAATGCTCAAACCCCACCAAGAAACGCCATAATTTCGTGAGAACCTGTCGTTTTGCTATGACATCGCTACAACCAATTTACTCAGACATTAAAACTGAGACATTTGGATACATAATTGACATTAACAGTGATATTCTAACGACGCTCACAGTTCACAGTTCACAGTAATTTATTGCGCCAAGTGACATCATTTAAAAAACGAGCACGAGGAAAACTAAGTGATGAAGGCTAAAAGAAACAAAACAAAAAGCCAAACACACGCATCGCTTACACACCCTAACACGCCGTTAATGCAAAAAACATGGACATTTCCCGATGTACCTCACTCACGACACACACGCAGCTGCACACAGACAAGAGATAAGACTACACCTGAAACCAAAAGGGTTAACTGGTAAATGGGGCAATATACAATGAACAGTTAAAGTTATTATTTAAGAACTGTTGACAAAAGAGGAACAAACTAAGATGATACGC
>JAWQFJ010005381.1:2500-12500 GCA_034096865.1 Theodoxus fluviatilis
CTGTCGCTGTCGGTGATGCTGCAGCTGTATCATGGACCGGGCCAGCGTTGAAGAAGTGTGAAATGACACCTATCGATCCAGCCGTCATGGATCAGGGGCTCATTGGCTTCCCAGGAATAACACCACAGTGACAGGTGAAAATTGATTCAGCGGGGACAGAAAAAACCCATCCCGTTACTGCGCGTGTGCACTGTTGTTCAGCTTTGGAAGGGCATTCACCGGATGTGTACACACACCCAGCGACTTCTTCCGTCGCGTCCCCATTATGATCCTTTCTGTCGTTGCTTGTGCACAATGCCAGTCTATCGCTCGATCTAAGGCCGAGGGCTTCTAATGAAGTAGTGCAGAAAAGTGCATGTAGAATACCCTGCAACCAGACTGAAGACGCAAAGGGCACATTGTCACAACAAAATGTCAACAAGCGGGCCCAAAATACTATGAAAGAAAACATGAGCACAGCATATCATAGCGGATGCTGTGAGATGACATAAGGACTGTGTAATAGGTATATCGATCATAAATATTAATACGACGAGAAGTTAACCTTCTTCCTGCGCTACAAAGCAAACATTGAGAAATATAAAAAGAATCGACAGGAGTCTGCTAATTGGAAAAGATTACTTTATACAGAGCCGAAACCCTGCAAGAGGTAGACAATAGTTATGGGCACTCACGCGGGGGCCAAACCCGCGATCTTCTTAAAAAAGTCTCAATGATCTGACTCGGCATCATTTTGCCTTTGGACAGCGAAAGATACTTCACAGCGCGATTGTTGTGCAGACATTTGAGTGAAACTAAGGTTCTTTTTTCAGATGACGTTATGTGGGAAATATATTCTAAGTGAAGCAATTGTTTGTCTCGCTGTCTCATCAGTAGTACCTACTGTCAGGCAAGTGTTTTGCTCCTGTCCGTACTCTCTTTATGGCATAGCAGATGGGAAACGAATTGATGTTGAATCGGGCCACGCACAAAGTTATGTGAATATTAGTACAGCATTTGTGGTTATTGAAATCGTAGGCTTCTACTTTCTCAAACAAGGAGGATGAACAGAGTTTGGTGGATTCAAGGCATTGAAACTATTTCAAGCCATTGATCTCGAAAAATCAGGAGAGCTGGTTAGAATGAGGGCAAGGCAAGTTACGGGGTTTCCTCCTTATTCGTCACTTGCTAATCGCATAAGGAGACCCGGTGAGTCAATTCTTACCTCCAACCAACAGGAGTATCTAAAACAAAGAATCGACTCGAAGTAAGCACAATCCGACAACACTGCCATGAAAGCAAAATCGTCGAAATGTATCCACATTTTCGACAAAGATCAAAACAAAATCCCTGTTGTTGTTGTTGTTGTTATTGTTTTGGGTTTTTTTAAATATCTATAGTGCTCTAGTCGTCATCGTCTTCCCAATACGCAATCTGTCACTTGCCTGGCGTTTATCTACTGGTTAGCAGCTGAGGAAATATCTTCATTCATGATCAGTAGTCTCAAACTTGTGAGTTGTCGGTTTTTTTGAAAACTATAGGAGCTGGATGTCCCTGATTAGGTTTTCGGAAATGAATGGAAAAATCCAACGCTATCACGTCTGGAATCAATCGACGTCAGTAAATCAGAGGTTGATAAAGGTTGTAAGATATTTGATAATCATAATAAATTAGTTGCCATAAACAAAAACATTAATAAATGAACAACAATTGAGCGGCATAACCATTGCGGGCGCTTCTATCGTCTCAAGATTCTTTTTTATTCAAACATTACAGAACACCCGGATGAGGTGGCCCTAGTTTCCCTGGGAAGAGTTGTAAACCGTTACTAAAACAATCACTAGAAAACATTCAATGCAGACACGACAAACTGCAATTTTCTCAATGCTTCGGATGCATTATTATCGTCCTGGGAGACGTCGGAGTCCTGTATACATGCCACTTAGCTAAATATGCAGAACGTCTCTCTGGCTGAATGTAGGCTGGGACCTGCGCTGTTTTCAAACCGTAGTTATCATTAAAAGTTGTAGACAACAAACGTCAGCTCAGTCACCCTCGTTTTACGTGGAAGGAACCTTTTTCTGTCACTTGTTGATGTGGCGTTGGCACAGATCGAATCAGAATGGACATGGAGAGACATTCTCTTCGAGTCAGCTCTTTTTTAAATAACGAAAAACATCTCCAAATAATCTGGGTTGAGAAAGGCTTTTAAACTGAAAAAATAAGTGATATCTAACCAAAGAGTTGAATTGTCTCTTCAGTTCCCGCTGCTTACTGTTCAATATATCATTCTGTTCATGAAAATTCTAGTAATTATCATAGTCCTGGACTGCTGCATGTTGATATCTGCATAAATTGGTTCCTAAATGCTACGTAGATGATTAAATGTTGCGTGACTTCTAGAGCTGACACCCGAACAAGTTTTTAAAGGGGTCAGAAAATGGATATGGGCCTTAAATGCAAAGAGCATATTTTGGCGAGATACCTTTCTCCGCATTGGAAAGTTTTCCCGCAAAGACGAGTGACAGCCCTCACTTCAGACACTGCAAATGGGGGTGGTAAAGATCAGTCTCTCTCTCTCTCTCTATCTATCTCTCTCTCTCTATATATATATATATCTTCTTCTCTCTCTTCTCTCTCTCTTCTTCTCTCTTCTCTCTCTTTCTTCTCTTTCTCTCTTCTTTCTCTTTTTACTCTCTTTCTCTTTCTCTTTCTTTTCTCTCTTCTCTCTTTTTCTTTCTCTCTCCTCGCTCTCTCTATTTTCTCTCTCTCTTCTCTCTATTTCTTTCTCTTTCTTTTTTCTCTCCTGTCTTTGTTTCTCTCTTTCTCTCTCTCCTATCTCTTCTGTCTCATCTCTCTCTTCTCTCTCTTTTCTCTCTCTCTCCTCTCTCTCGATCTCTCTTCCTCCTCTCTCTCTCTCTCTCCTCTTTCTCTCTCTTCTCTCTTTTCTCTCTCTTTTCTCTCTCTCTCTCTCTCTCTCTCTCGCTCTCTCTCGCTCTCTCGCTCTCTCTCGCTCTCTCTCTCTCTCTCTCTCTCTCTCTCTCTCTCTCTCTCTCTTCATGTGCACGATTGTGTATGAGTATGCGGATGAGTTTGTGCGCTTGTGTGTCTCTCTGTGTATGCGGGTGTTTGTGTGCGTGTGCGCGCATGAGTGTATATACTTGCGTGCGTGCACACGAGTATGTGTGTGCTTGTGTGACCCATTTACGTTTGAATTGCGTCAACGACATGTCAACAATCCACGCGACTGGGAACCATTTCTGTCGGCTGCAGATGGAAGTTGACGCAACCGCATGTAGAAACTTGAAGCACTTTGGCAACCTGCTCGCTTGATATGTGAGTCTGAATGAGCAGGAGAACCTTTCTCGATAATGTGCATATCAGTAGAATTAACAAACGCGACATTTTACCGTCGCAAATGAATCTGACTCCTGCCAAACTTTTATAGTTTAATGTTATGAATTACACGGACTCCAACAAAGTTTCATGATATGTTCCATCTATGTGAATATTCCAAACGTTCTACCACTAAACGAAACGTAAATGCTCAGAAGTTAAGGCATTTTGAACAGATGATGCGTCAAACATGCCAGTGGAAAAAGGGCAGACATTGTCTTTGGCTGGGAGTGGCAGACGTCAGGCGGATGTCTCCGCTGGCACCTTTACGAGCTCTTGTCTCAAGTGCACCCAAAGAGAGCACTCCAAGTTCTCCTCCCTTGTCACTATCTCGCAGCTCCCGTCCAACTTAATTCACATTTGAACTTCCTTCCCCCGTGCTTTCAGTCAAATTTCAGTCAGTTGTTGCTGGATTACTTTCCGGAAAGCTTGTCTCACGACTTACTGCGCCCGTTGCTGATAAGGCGCATGCTTACATTTTCTTTTATGATTCTACCATAGAGTACTGATGGATAACTGTCAAATTTAGATTATGATAAGGTCCGAATTTACCTGATGGAGTTTCTCCACGTCTGTCTTTCGAGATTCGTGTTGGAAAATTTGAGAACTTGCTTTCCTCGCTTGATCATGTGGGTGACATTCTCCAGAGAAAGTAAATCTCTAAACAAGGTCGAGGATCGAAATGAGTGTGAATGTTATCTTTTGTTTATAAATGTTATGGCCTGTTCATCCACTGCTTAGACTTTAGTTTCGTCAGCTTTAGTCCTGAACATTTATAGTGTATATATTGTGGAAGACTGATGAAGATGTTTTACTCATGTCGGGAGGTGTACCTCTACCAGACTCCCCGATTGCACAGCATGTAGCATATCGGATGGCACAAGTATACTCACTTGACAATTGTTTACTCGAGCTCTAAGGTGAGATCCCAATGTAATCTGTTTGTATGTGGAGATATGAAGGTTCGAACTGTAAAGTTTATGCATGCAACAGGAAACTTTTACCGATGATGAACAATGTGCGTGTGAAGAATGAATTTCATGTCAAGATGGGTTTCTTAAATGACTTGGGAAAATATTCTCTCTCAATTTTTAAAAATAGATTATTGATATTAATCAACCAACCATCATGTTTACTATATGTCTTTCTTATGCTACGCTTTTCATGAATGGTTACACTACTTGCGAGACATATATTGCTATACTTTCCTTTCCCTCCACGGAAAAAAAGTTTATTACTTTTTGGTATCCAGAAGTACTGCATACGTCTGCGAATGTTGTTTTTGTTCATTTTGCTGTTGTTCTTGTCGTTGTTTAACCAGGAACGGTCTTTTATCTCCACACATATCTCTTGAACTTTATATTTGATGGGCTCTGCTTAACGAAGATGGGGGAGAATTCACAAAGGGCATTCAATCAATCACAGTGCTGTGGAATAATTAACTTGTTCGAGTATAATTTGGTTGAAAAACTCTGCGCTAACTAAGAGGAAATCAATTTGTTCTTGTTCAAATAGTTTTATTACTTTGAAACTCTATGACGTGGATCATCGACTGTCTATTTGGTGCATCAGATTAAACGAGACGCTACTCTGGATTTCATTAAAGAGAATCAGAAACAGTTTTGCAGTCGTCGAAAACTACGTTCAGGCCTTTAAAGATTTCAGCGCACTGTCAGAATGTAACCAAAGCAACTCGTCTTAGCAGTGGAAGTGAGCATCAGGAAACAAGTCACGGACGAACTCAAGTGTAATGCATGTGACTCGAAATTGTTCTGCAAGCGAATGAGGCAACTCAACCAGCTTCCTCCTCAATAACCCTGGAAGTACGGTGTCGTTTCAAAGATGTGTTGCAGTTTGCTTAAGAATCCTGTATAATTTAGAAATTGGATGACCTTGTCCACGTAGTTACACATGCAGGCAAACAAGGATCGTACAACGCCTTCAAACGGCCAACGACTAATAAGGAAATCTTCAGTGGAGTCGGGAGTGCTGAAACATGAAATTTCCCTTTTGTGAAATATTAAACTTTGGGAGAAGTATTATATTAAGGCACACTCTCTCTGTTATTTTTCCATGAATAAATACGTTGCGCGTTGCGATATGCATGAAGGGAGTATATACTAAAATTTGGTCCGGGTCTGCTGTTATATTATTACACAAAAAGGAAAGAATAACATATTTACACTTCTACAGGAGTATCTTAACAGTATCCGAGTATAGCAATTGCAATCTTTCTAAAATGTGATAAGATGCTGAACGAGCGGGTGCATGACAGAGATATTATACTGTAGATAGACAGGCTGGAATCCCAGAGGGTTATCACCACAGGGCGACATATTCATTCTACTTTGCTTAATATGCAAATACTTGCGAAGACACATAAATGTGTACTTGTCTTTTGTGGACTTTAAAGGGACCTCTGATACAATAGAGAGAGATGCACTGTGGGTGCTATGAATAAGTGTGGGGTTCGTGGGGGAAATTGTGAGACTATTAGAGCAGTGTTTATTTGTAGAATTGTTCAAGAAGCAGCGGCACCGTAGTAACTTTATGAATGTTGGAGGGACCTAACATCAACAAGGATGCAGTGTGAGTACATTGCTGTTTGTTTTCTCGCATTGTTTCAAGTGTTGCCAAACAAGTAAATGTCACAGGAAAACACTGTGCGTAGCTTTTGCCAGAAAACGTGTACCTGTTTTTACTTTAGTTTGCCAATGACTTTGCTTTGATAGTCGATGTTTTGCCAGGGCTGCAGAGCAAACTGTGCGTCGTAGAATCTGAAGATAGAAAACTGGTTCTGGCAGTGAACACTGAGACAACAAAAGTAGCTGTGTCTCGGGGTGGACAGATTTTGTGTGTGTGGTTTGTTTGGGGGCTTTTTTTGCCATGGAAGAGGCTTCACATGCAGTGTACTACTGAGGGCACAAAGAGAGTACGAATACGGTAGTACTAATGACCGCAATATACCGCAATATACCGCAATATACCGCAATACCCCCAAATACACTCTCAGAAAAAACAAACATCAACAGATCGATGCTAAAGACGTACTTTTGATATTGCGCGATCATGCCGAGAAGAAAACAACGTTCGGAGAAGTTTAGTTTTCTGAGAGTGTATTTGGGGGTATTGCGGTATATTGCGGTATATTGCGGTATATTGCGGTATATTGCGGTATATTGCGGTCATTAGTAGTACCCAGTAGGTACTACTAATGACCGCAATACACCGCAATACACCGCAATATACCGCAATACCCCCAAATACACTCTCAGAAAAGAAAAAACATCAACAGATCGATGCTAAAAACGTGCTTTTGATATTGCGCGATCATGCCGAGAAGAAAACAACGTTCGGAGAAGTTTAGACACAGTAGATCACGTAGACGCCTTGCAAAACAGGCTGCATGTAGGCCTATTCGACAGCAGCGTGATCTACTGTGTCTAAACTTCTCCGAACGTTGTTTTCTTCTCGGCATGATCGCGCAATATCAAAAGCACGTCTTTAGCATCGATCTGTTGATTTTTTTTCTTCTGAGAGTGTATTTGGGGGTATTGCGGTATATTGCGGTATATTGCGGTATATTGCGGTATATTGCGGTATATTGCGGTCATTAGTACTACCCGTACGAATATATTGGAATTACAGCTATATACACAAACTCTGCCCTACACTACTCAATAATTGACTCTGCTAACAGAGTAAAAGCATTGGTGAGTAAAAGCATTAGTGATTCAGATAATATCTTAAGAAACTTCCCCACGTTACATCTGTTATCTTTCTCAGCATTTTCATTGTTGAATACTACCAATTTTTGCTGTTCTTCTCAGAGATTTGTGCCCTAGAAATATTTGTTATTGTAAGCGTACATTTATATGCTCTCAAGCGATATTTGATTGCTCGTTTGTACATGTAAGGCAGGTTTTACGTTTGCTGTCGCTATTTGGATTGTTTTGTTTGTTGGTTTTGTTTGTTTGTTTGCTTGTTTGTTTCCATAAAACCTATCTCATCATACGTAATATGTCTCATCACAATCGTTTACATGTCAGCTTTATTATTTTGTGAACAACTCTGGAGATTTTTTTTTAATCCTTTTGAACGCGGTGTCATTTTCCGGTCTAGAACACATTTGAAATCTTGAAAAGTTGATAATTTTCGGGCAATCCGGCATATACGAGAGAAGAATTCTGGATATAGCTCCACCATCTAGCGTTCTGGTTGAGAACACTTCTGTAGGCTGGCTATTATTCCCTTAAATGAAACAGTTTTTAGAATTAATTTTGTTTGGCATGTATACAGCTAGTTGGGAAAACTCTTCCCTTTCTTTGAAGTTCACTTTACCTAGACATTCACTTTAACTTTATTACGACTGACCACATTTTGCTTACTCGTTCGTTCGTATCATCTCTGCTTCTCAACAACAAGACTTTTCAGTACCTCCATTGCTCCTGTCCCTTCATGAATCCCGTTTTCCCCGTTCCTCTTCTCATTTTCTTCCTCCTCCTGGTGCACTTTCGTCAACTCTGGCTACGGCTCGACTCTTCCACTGACTCCTCATAATTTTTCTTCGGGCTCCTCTTTCTCCTCACTGCTTTTTTCTCTCGTCTTCTCGTTCACTTACTATTGCTTTTCTTCCTCTTCCTCTTCCTCTTCTTCCTTTCACTTTTCTCTTCATTTTCATTTTCATACAACTCCCAATTACTCGTCTCCTCCCCCACCCCCACCCACTCCCACACCCCCTTCCCAGTCTTCGCTTCGTGTTGAGCAGTACCGAATACCCGGAATACTTTCGTTTTAACCGAAGCAGTTAATTAATTTCCTACGGAGATTTTCGGTGACGGCAAGCTTCACGCGTCAAAATGACAAACGTTCTGCTCGCTCTCATCTACCGATTTCACCTTCTCTGTTTTGAGCTGTCATTACTCCGGCCATTCGCCGAGACAGAGCGGTGAAGGA
Source organism: Theodoxus fluviatilis (assembly GCA_034096865.1). Lineage (NCBI taxonomy): Eukaryota > Metazoa > Mollusca > Gastropoda > Cycloneritida > Neritidae > Theodoxus > Theodoxus fluviatilis. The sequence goes on from JAWQFJ010005381.1 coordinate 10,832, forward strand.
GGGCCTTAATGAGGACAAACAGTTTATTTCTGGGCGACGCTCCATCCCATTAACACCGCCAGACCGTCTCAAAGGTGGAACGTGGTGGGGAGAATGACGGACGCCGAAGAGGAGGAGCAGAGACGGGGAATTCGCGGAAGAGGACGACCAAACAAGGCATGAAGTGCTCTGTAGAACTGGCTTCCGCGCCAGCTCCGCAGACAGCGCGGACAATTTCCTCTTTGGAAATGGTCCAGTTACCCGAGTTTCCCTTCCTTTTCACCCTCGAACTGACAGCCAGGGCCCCAGTCGCTGCTGTCACGTAGGTGGAGAAGCAGGGGGAAGCAAATCGGAAGAGGAACACGATCCTCATCACGCTTCTACTGTCTTTTCCCGAGACCCTCAAGGCAGGGCTGCGAGTCTTAGAGCAGAGAGAGAGAACGGGACCGGTCACCACACGTAGCGGAAAAGTCCGCCCCGACACCCAGACAGGACAGACAGGGTCAGACGCTGTTTCCTTTGAGATTGTTGGTCTCCGCGCCATCTTGCACACAGCTTTCTGCCCGCAGTGAGAAATCACGCCTCTGTCGGCTGTCAAATGGCCAGCGTTGTTGGCGGGTTGGACACCCAGCATTGTGCGAGCACGCCCCGCTTGAGGCGTAGTGCAACGCGTCTGTGCGCATATGCGAGAGTAATAATTAGACCACGCCCCTTTCTTTGCTCGGCTCCGCCCTCTCTTTTGCTGCAAGCAAAGCCCCGCCCCCGCTCGCCTCCGTTTCCGCATAGCGAAGCAAGACGAGTCGCTCCCAACGAGTTTTGTGCCAGTGCCGTCTGCTCTCTCAAACTTTTCTCTCACAGTCTCACCCTTTCATCATTCCGCCCCTGCTCCCGCCCCTTCCCCCGCCTCCGCTTGCCTCCCTCGCCCTCTCTTTTTTCCCTTCCCTCCTTCCAAATCCACCCACTTCTTCTCTCCGCCGCTTCTTCCTTTCCTTTGCCGCTTTGTCGAGGCTTACTCGATAATCGGACACCCATACCACCCACCCCTCTGACAGGCTCTCCACCCACTCGTGAGGAGCAGGGTTACTCAGTTCTTTGTCGCTGCTCGCTCAGTTCGTGCCGGGGACAAATTGACTCCCCGTCTTTAGCGGAAAGTCAGCGCTCGGGGCAGCTAGTTTTGCTCGTTTGTCTCTCCCCGCGACCAGACAGTCTTCTCATCAGAGGCAGCTGAAAAATTCATGAGCGGGAAAGGAGAGGCGTAAGTGTTTAATCTTTCGGCGGACATCCTGGCAATTTCCGGAGGAGGCTCCGGAAGGCGACTCGCCATTGGCTGGCCGTGTGCGGCAGCAGGTGATAAGTGTGACAGGCACGTGCGGTGCATGCTGGGGAGAAGGTGCCCACCGTGACAGTCACAACACGACACAGCCACCCCACCTCAGATCGGACCTCGCTCGCTCCCTGCAAACAGGTAAGCTCTTCAACAGCCCCAGTCCCCTAGGGAGCTCGGAGTCCCCTTTTCCAGTCCTTGCATTTCTTCGTTGTGGTGTTCCGTCTCAATGCAAAAAACTTCGTCAGTTATTTTCGGTTCCAGTGTATGTGATATACTTTGCTGTTCCTTTTTTCCATATATATTTGATTCCGCATTTCAGCACCTTGGCGAAATTCGTAAAAAGCAATTGCATTCTTGTTCTCG
>JAWQFJ010005381.1:15000-35000 GCA_034096865.1 Theodoxus fluviatilis
CTCTCTCTCTCTCTCTCTCTCTCTCTCTCTCTCTCTCTCTCTCTCTCTCTCTCTCTCTCTCTCTCTCTCTCTCTCTCTCTCTCTCTCTCTCTCTCATGCACCCTTCTTTTTCCCCCTGCCCCACTCCTGTCACTCATCCCACCCCCAATGTCCTTGGTGTTGCCGTAGCAAGGGCGCGGAAACAGCAGGCGGTTGTTGAGGAAAAGAAGGTAAGTAGCGAAACAAACTCCTTTGGCTTCTGCCTGGTTTCCGTGCCTTGTCTGGGAATCACGTTGAGGAGAAAACGAGCTTGATCACTTGACGCAGAACATCCCCCTCCGACACCATCTACTACTGCATGTGCTCCTAGTTGCAGGCTGCTTGCGAGCGTGAGGAGAGCAGCGTAGTGCGGGGAGACCAAGTCAAAAGACGGGTGTACGTGGCCTTCATGTGTGTGCGTATTTTTGCATGTCTGTGAATGTTCATGTGCAAGTGGATGTGTTTGCGTGCGTGTGCAAGGGTCTGCGCTTGTTCCCACAGGGCTACACTTTGGACATTCGCCCCTTTTTCAACGGCTTTTTCTTTAAGGTAGTGGTCTCACTCGCTCTGTCAGTCAGTCTGTCTGTCTGTCTGTCTGTCTGTCTGTCTGTCTGTCTGTCTGTCTGTCTGTCTGTCTGTCTGTCTGTCTGTCTGTCTGTCTGTCTGTCTGTCTGTCTGTCTGTCTGTCTGTCTGTCTGTCTGTCTGTGTCTGTGTCTGTTTCGGTCGGTCTGTGTGTCTGTGTAAATGCGTAAATGTCTGTCACTGTCTGCCTGTCACTGTCTGTCACTGTCTGGTTGCCTGCCTCTTTCTCTCTCCCTCCCTCCCTCTCTCTCTCTCTCTCTCTCTCTCTCTCTCTCTCTCTCTCTGATATGTTCCTCCATAAATACCGGTACGATACAATCATCCAGACATTATGTCCATTGTGCCAGGCTGAGGATGAAGATTATTATCATATTTTGATCAGGTACCCAACAATAAGTGATCTGAGAAGCAAATATGTGGTTCCGCACATTACTGAAGATATCAATGTATTCGTGCAATTAATGGGAACAAATGAGCTAACGAAAGTGCGAGCTGTATGTACCTACCTTCATCATGTGATGAAGAGGAGAGGAGTTGCAATGTCAGCGACAAACGGAGTCGAGTTATACATGAAGCAGGTGATGGAGATTGTACTGTATAGTTCATATGTAATGGGCTGGAGGCCTTTCAATAAAATTCAGTTCCGTTCAGTTCCTTTCAGTTCCGTTCAGTTCTCTGTCTCTGTCTCTGTCTCTGTCTCTCTCTGTCTCTCTCCCTCTCTCTCTCTCTCTCTCCTCTCTTTCTCTCCCCATTCCCCACCCGAACTCCCCACCCCCACTCCCCACACCATCCCTCTACCTCTCCCTAATAGGAACAAAGTAATACAACATAATAATATAGTACATGATGGTGAATACATTCAGTTGAAAACAGAAGACTTCGTATTCTGGTCTTCTCGGAAGGCTGTTTTGAAGGAATGCATGTGCAGTCACTTGTTGATCATGAGAGGGAGTTTGCACTACAGTTTATGTAGCTGAACGAATACTTCAAATTTTCAGTGTTCAAGAGAATGCTGGTGGTGGTTATCATTGTACGATATCACACTGGCGTAGTCTGCACGCGCATTCTCGACAGCATGGTATGATGAATGTTTGCAGGGGAGTGGAGAATCACGTACCATAGCGGTCATAGTCATCAACACTGCAACGGCAGAATCAGATCGTTCTCATTTTCATCGTTAAATGTCGCTCACATGAACGAAAAAAAATGAAGAAAAAGTGGTAGCCTCGTAATATTGCCTGCACATATTTTGTCCTCTCATTGTGTGATGTGCAGTCATCACTCCTATATAGGACAAGAAGCGCTTTCAGAGAAGCGAGACGACTAACGGTCTTCAGAGGAAGAGCCCCTGTCTAAGTGTGTTTCTGCCTTGTCTTTCTGACACTGTGAGAGTAAATACGATAACGATAATTCGACTTGTCAAATTGAATGTATTATCTCCTCAGTGGTATGTCAGTTGAAGCGAAGAAGCCAAAGTTTAACTTTCTTTGCATGTCCAAAATAGTCCAGGAGCAAATAGCTCAGACATTTTGTTGCAAGACAAGCAGGAATTTACTTTGTCGTTTGTCGTATTTGTCAAACCGACGGACAGAGACCATCAGATGACAATGTCATAGAACAATTCATCTCATTAATTCAGTTCAGCTCTGCTCCACTCCATTCCTCTCCACTCCACTCCCCTCAACAAATTCAACTCGGCTCAACTTTATTCCACTTCACTTAACCATTTTATTATATTCAGGGTTACACATCTGACCAGTTTGGCAATGTTCCAGTGACTACACACAACATGCGGCGGTGCCACCTGATCTCTCCTCCCCTTGCTCTCACCTCATCCTCCTCTTCAGCTAAAACCCATGGCTGGTCTTCGGTAGCGTAGCCAACGGCCGCTGCAAGCAGTCTTGGAGGCGACGTTTGGATACAAGGACAACGTGAGGTTGTCAAGAACAGACTTTCTATCACTTCAATAAATGTTGCTGTGATTACGGAGACGGCTTGTCGAGCCTATAAATTTAAAGCCAAACAACTCTTCCACATCAAGGAAGGACCAGTGACTGTATCTGAATACGAAGAATGGTCCCTGCGGAATATGTGGCTTCCATCTGGACTTTCTGGACAGCAGTAATCAGAGGAGTGGAAGATATCGAAGATCAACGCTGTTAGGCCTTGATTTATACAAAAGTGGTACACTCCAGCGCCCATTGATTTGAAGGCAGCTTCAATTTGCAGTGGTTGCCACGGGGCCGATGCGTCTGAGTTAGGGCTGCGGTCTCACCATCACCCCCTCGGTTTCCATATGTGATGCTTGCGGCGCATCCTTGGGATCCACTGGTCAGACGATGTTCTCTTCTCAAAGGACCTTTCATGGGCAAACCTTGCAAGCATGCACACCCTACTTGGCGCAAACTTAACTGGCGGGGGCATGCTCGTAGGATTAACGATGGTAGAATCCCAAAGGACCTACTAAGTGCCGAACTAAAACAAGCAGAGATCAACTGGTTGTCCACAGCTGAGATACAACGACATATGCTGGTGTGACGGAGTGTAGCTCGACGGGTGGAGACACCTGGTGGGCTGAGAGTGTGGTGTGGGTGATGTCTGCTTCTCAGTCCCGGGTCTCACCTGTGACACGTGCGGCTGGGTGAGCGTGGTCACAGTGCTCGAGGGGCAGACTCGAGGGACATACTCACGGGTTGCACGTGCGGCTGGGTGAGCATGGTCACGGTACTCGAGGGGCAGACTGAGGGACGGACTCTTCAGTTTGTGAATTGTCGTCATTCGAGTTAGACGTCTGATTTCGACAGGTGAGACCCGTCATATTGCATGTTGATTCTGATTATTGATTACACCATTTTAATGGAAGTTTCTGCATTGTAATTTTAACATGATTGTGTAATACTGAACTTTTACCTGAAAATTAGGTCGCCCGACTTACGCGTCGTTTTCTCATTTGCCCTCTTTTTGCTTTCGTATTCATGTGACGCAAAATGTCATGAAGCAGTGATGACGAGGTCACAAAAATAAAAATAAAATCGGCGTGAACGGCTGAATTCAAGAAAAGTGTGCCTTTGTGGTACTTGTTACACTGACAAGACCTGAAGGCTCTGGCATCACCATCTCGTGGTGGGAAAATGTTGTCAGGGACCGCACCAGTTGGAGGGGTGAGATCCGGAGTAGACTGAGGGTGGGAGAGATGAGACTTCGGAGGCTAGAGAAGGAGACACACTCGACTGAACTACAGGTTGCACTGGCATGACACCAGCAACATCAAATGCAACCACTCTAACGAAGACTACCGCTCCGGGATTGGACTGCACAGTTATTTTAGGGTCTGCAACCGGACTGACAGAGGCCTATGACCCTATTCTGCCCTATTCAGCGCTGCCAACGTCTTTGTCGAAATGAACGGACCACATGACGGAAACGGCTGATTAAAGTTATAAATGCAGCGTAGAGACCAGGCTTCCTGATAAGCCTCTCAACAGCTGGACTGCCGTGGTAATCGTGCCTCGCGAGCTTGCTCCAGTAGCACTCGCTCTAGCAGTAAAAACAACTACCACCGAGGTATCTTTCAGGATGGACCAGATTCTCACATTTAGGCCTGGGGATCTAACGCATGCTTCCTCCGAATCCACATGGAGTCACGTCAGCAGTACTCTGCACTCTTCCAGCTAATTGCGGTTCGGAGGTCTGGCCGAGTAGTTAAAGCGCTCGACGTGGGGTCGCTTGCTGCCGAAGCTGGGCTGTTCATAGAGCTGCATCCTTGAGCAAGATGCTTTACAGGCATTGCCTCTTCCTACCCAGGAGTGATACCTGGTGTGTGTGTGAGGGCTGCGCTGGAAAATACGTGAAAATTGACTTCGGCGCGCTTATCTGCAGCCTGCTTGCGTGCTACCTGGGGAGGTGAGATGGTATTGGAGTGATAAAACTGTCTCCCGATAACCAGGAGATAACAGTGTATAGTTTCATCAGCCACTATTGGGTAAAACATCGCATCGTAAACGCAAGTATATTAATTAAAGCCATTGTATTTTCTTTACAAGGAAATCGGTTGTGAAGGTGGCTATGGAGGCAGACTCGAGAACAACTTTGGTCTTCACGAATGCACTCCCATCCCTGTCTCCTCATTAGACGCACTGAGTGAGCGATTTTTGTTTCGCAGGGGGGCTCCCGTAGGCAGCACAAAAAAGTCAGATGGAGCAATCTAGAGATCGGCTGCAACCCTTTTGGTATGCACACAACGTAGCCTTCACTTTTAAAATGCAGTACCATTGGCAACCGTCTGCACATAGAGACGATGGAGTTCTAGTCTTGGCTTAGGCAGTGCCTTTGCATCGCCTGCTCTGTCTGTAGAGACCAAATCTGAAGCAGCAGGCTTTGTTGCCTCATTAGAGGCAGAGGTGGTACCAGCAGTCTGCAATATCGAACAAAACCCTAAAGCACATAGGCATCCCATGCAAAGAGATTGCTTGAGTCCTTTGCGCAAGACGATCTGAATGGCGTTCTTTTAGAATGAGGGCCTGCTTCGAATTGAAGGCAACCGGCGGGACCTCATCAAAGTGCCCGAAATACGGAGAAAGGTTCAAGACCTCTTCTTACAACACCGCCTTTCAAATGCCAGCACTGCCCATTAAAATTAGCGTGTAGCTTTGGTCTCACCAGCCACATTCCTTCTCACAGTGGTGTTGATGAGGGTGGGTGCAATGATGTTGGTGAAGAGATGTGACCCGTCAGCACGAAATGAGTCTTAACTCCACTGTTGTCGATTTTGAGTCAACCCTGATTCTGAAAGTGCTTTGGATGCTCTTTCTAATGATGAAAGTTGCTTTGAAATCGGACTAACGGCTTGAAAGTTGCAGGCTGTTGAAGACGTTATTCTCTCAAATCGGCATTTCGAGAATATGACGTCAGACTGGTTACCAACTTTTTCACAAGATTTACACATCGGTCGGGGCAAGTCTAGCTACACCTGGGGCTAATATAGCTACACGTGGGGAGTCATTTCAGTCTCGCTGATGAGACTTCCGCAAATGTTTTTTGTTGTGTTGGAAGCACTATATTGGTGAGGGAGAAACGAGAGTCGGAAACTCGTGTTTCAGAGGATTTTCTCTTTCAATACTGGAAATGGTTGGTGCTTTTAAAGTACTTCTTGGCATGGTTGACAGTTGGAAATTTACTTGCTGCAAGATACATACGGATGTTTTGTAAAGCAGCGGGAATGATAATCTTATCTAGGGCAACTTATTTCACTCTTCCACCGCCTCCACCGTTAAAGTGCAGACAATAATAACAATTGTGCAATTGTAGAAACTGGCCATGAACGTATCCCTGGCGGCCAGCAAAGTATGCCTAGGTCGTGTCGAACAGCAAAAGTGACGTATCAAGATTCCGTGCTTGCTCCAACGCACTCATGGCAAACTTTGCCACAATTTCGTTCAAATCACTTGTTCATGGTGATTTCTTCTTTTCCCTCGCCGACAAAGAGAACATGCAAGGCCGTCATGGAAAACCTGCTGCTCAGACTGCAACGCACGTTTCCGATGAAAAAGGGACAATGTTGTTTTGCGCTCTGAAAAACGCTGCGGAGACGTCTTGGAAACCTCTACATGTACATTGCACTCATGTCCGCCTCTGTTCATTTGGTATTAACGCGATCCCTTACTTCCGTTTAGGTTAGAGATACACATAAAACCAGCGCATCTCCCAACGCAGTCCTTAAAAGGCAAATAACTCGGGAAATAGACTTGTCTTGCTCACACTCAGCCAACATGAGTGTTTTTTTGTGAATTGACTTAAAACAGCTTACATAGGCTTATATATGTCATACATAAATATTCACCCATGCATGCATGCATGTATGCAGCCACCCACCAACCCACCCACCCACCCACCCATCCACCCACCATCCAGCCAGCCAGCCAGCCAGCCAGCCAGCCAGCCAGCCAGCCAGCCAGCCAGCCAGCCAGCCATCTGTCCCATTAACGAAGAACACTCTAAATCTGACATCATCGAATGCGATGCTGTACTGACACGCGCCGTCTGCACGCATTCCTCTGTGCATGGCTCGCTCCTCTTCTGCACTTCGCCTCTGGCGCCTCCCCGCACGGTTGTCCCCATTCGTTGGGGACTTATGCCAGGATTTCCCGGTTTGTGGGCTTGGCATCTCTTGTATTCTTTTCATCCTGATCGTCGTAGTCGTCATTATCATCGTCGTCGTCGTCATCGTTGTCAGTCATTATAATCGGCAGCAGCAATAGCAGCAACATCACTTCTTGTTAGAGCGCTTGCTCTGATTTTAAGAAAATCGCGCACGCAAGCCCACTGCAGTAATCTCCATCGCCGACAAAGAGGATTTATATATCTTTGCTTGACTGTGCTTAGAATGAAAGGCATCACGTTTTATTTTTTTATTTATTTACATGGTATTTCCTCGGGAGCTTCCATGACTAACATCGAGGCAGTGCACAAGAAAAGCATACTCTAAGTGCATAGAGCTGGTCGTCCATTTAATCCAATTACATTTCCTCTCAATCAGAGCACCAAAATAAGCACTAAGGCGATACGATTGAAAAGAACACGTAATACTCTAGTGTTCCAGCTGCAAGGCGCGGCAAACTCTCGGCTAAGGCAAAGCACGAGAAGAGCATACGGTACTCATCGCGCAGAGAGTAGATCTTTGTTTCGTCCCGTTACCTTTCCTCCTAATTGAGGAACTGCGCGCAGTGGTGAGGCAGAGAAACCTCACATCGCTCCACAGATCTCCAGCTGCAATGCACCGCAAACTCTCAGCTGGGTCAGTGCCACGAGAAATGCATAATCCTCGCGCAGAGAGTAGATCATTTGTTTCGTTCGTTTCCGTTTCTCCTAATTGGGGCACTGCACGCGGTTGTGAGGCAGATAAACCTCACATTACTCCACAGTTCTCCATTTGCAATGCACTGCAAACCCTCTGATGGGCAGTGCACGAGAAAAACATAATCTTCGCGCAGAGAGTAGATCATTTGTTTCGTTCGTTACCTTTTCACCTAATTGGGGCAGTGCAGGCGATGGTGAGGCAAAGAAACCCCACATCACAGTTCTCCAGCTGCAAGGCACTGCGAGCTCTCGGCTGGCTCAATGCCACGAGAAAAGGCATACGGTAATCATCGCGCAGAGAGTATGTCATTTGTTTCGTCCCGTTACTTCTCCTTGTGATTACGACACCTCGCAGTGGTGGGGCAACCGAACCTGACGCTCCATAGCTTTCCAGTCGGAACACGCTGCACCGCAACGACTGCACAGACGAAGGATCCGAGCACAACAGCGGAGAGCATGCAGAGCTGACAAAGTGGGAGATCTGACTCGTGCAGACAGCAACTAATTTTCTGGCAGCGGCAGCCCACTCCAAGACTAGCAGACTTCAGGCGCTGCCTCACGGCGCCTACTCCTCCAGCCCTTCCCGCCTGCAAGACTGGCGTCGTTCACATCTCCGGCAATCAGGGAGTTGCTAAAGCCGTCACTGCTTTGACAGTGCAAAGGTGTTTTGAACCCGATGAGAATGACGTATGAGCTGTTTGTGAGAGATTGATGGAAGGAGGCGGTGGTAAATGTGGTGGAAGAGGTAGGAGGAAGGGGTTAATCAGGTAGGTGGCAAGGGTAGGGGTGGGACGCTTCAAATAGGAGAAGTGTGGGAAAGGAGGCGTAGGTTCAGGGTGAAAGAGGAGAGTTTGGAGTGGGGGGATTTCCATATGTAAGGAAGATGAGGAAAGGGATGTAGGAAAAGAGGAGGAGGGTGGGTGGGTGGGTGGATGAGAGACAGACAGATGGAGACAACTTGAAGTTTCATTTCTCAGACAGGGGCGGGTTTCAAAATGCGAAGATCTCGGTAGATCTACGCAGATCTCGCCGAATGGGCAGTTTCATTCTTTGCTTGCTAGCGAGCCAATCGTAGACGAGCGTAGATTGAGCGAGGCAGCTTGAGAGGTGCCTAGCTTTTAAGATTCAAGATGGCGGACAGCATGAGTACAGTGCGCGCCGCCATCTTGGAGACAAAAGTTCGGCGTGGATGCGTCGACCTGCATTCGATGTGTAAAATGTAAAAGCTTTCACGACCTATTGATGCATTCAACATACACCTTTGATAAATTAATGCTGTGCATGGCTTATATTTTCTTTGGATGGGTTGCTAGTATCTCGAAATAGAGCGTTTTCTGAGTGAACCGGCAACACGTCGGCCATTGAAATGTGGCTAGTTCACCTCTTGTCGTGACGTCTACGCATGCGCATTAGTTCGTCACGTTGGGTAGTTTCTTTTTTAGCTAGCTCTTACTGCGAAGCAAGATCTTGCGACCAAGATCGACTACCTATTTTGAAACCCGCCCCTGGTCTCTTCTCAAAAAATGAATACAAGTAAGGTTCAGCAAAGTGTTCAGCTGCATGAAATGATGGCCATCCAATACCAACAATGTTCTATCCATTGGACAAAATAGTAAAGAGTTAAGGACAGGGACAGACAGTCAGGATCAGCGTCAAATATTGTCTCAGAGAGAGAGAGAGAGAGAGAGAGAGAGAGAGAGAGAGAGAGAGAGAGAGAGAGAGAGAGAGAGAGAGGAGGGAAGTGGGGGAGGTGGCTGGAGGGAAGCACCACTCTGTGTGTGTGTATGTATGTATGTATAATGTACTTGTATTGCGCGCAATTCCAGCCCAAAGGCTGCTCAGTGGCGCATGCGCACACACAAAAAATGTCACGAATTTTCCATGGTTCTAGGATGTCCCTAGTAGGGGTCGTGTGTGTGTGTGTGTGTGTGTGTGTGTGTGTGTGTGTGTGTGTTTCTGTGTGTGTTTTTCATGTGAATAGCAGCTGACACTGAATGCAAGCGAATTTGGTTGATATGATTGACTGATATGTGCACGTGCGTGCAAGCTTTTTGGAAGTGAGTTTTGTGATATCATTGATAGAAGAAAAAAAGTTTTGTAGCAATAATCTACTTATTTCACCTCGTAACATCCTGATGTTTTTCATCACCAACGATCGTGTAAATTTTGCTTCGATTTTCCAGATATTTCGTCTTTATCTCCATTTTTCAATGTTTGTTTGTTCGTTTTATTCCGTTAACGGAAATATAACAAACGAAACTGAACATTTACCAGTGAAGAAAATATGCGAGTCTAGAGTATGAACACTTGTAAACAACGAAATGTAAAGCTGGCGTTGAGTAGCAATAAAGATAGCACATATGCAATATTCGGCGGGAGCTGCTAGGTGCCCATTTCATCAGCTGGAAAGAACTAGATGGAATTTCGGGCATATCCCCCTTTATAGACTATGTAAAGCCACTGGCTACAAAAATCACTTGAGTCGGTTAGAGTGAAAGCAAGTCAGATTTTGTCCCCTTGTTGTTCACTCTTTGTTAATCACATGGGGAGATGCGGTGAGTCTATACTTACTCCCAACCCACAAGGAGTGTTCAGCCAGAACCTCTAGCGGTGGCAACAGTCACATGCGTAGCAAGTACTGTTGTGGCAAGAAACTCCCAACGAAGCGTGCCAACAGACGGTCTTCAGAGAAAGAACCCTTTACACTTCCTGACACTTCCTGCGAGCATCATGGGGCAGAAACTGCCTGCTTCCGCGACTGTTGGACAGTAAGGCTCTGGTCTCTGGTGTTCTGGCTGATCCAGATCCAGCATGATGCCTTCTCTGCTGACTCTGCCACAGCCCTCGCCACGTTAGTGCATTGACGGCTGGAGAGGCCGAGCTGCCTACAAGTGGTGTGGACTGTGTGGTCTACACAACCCCTAGCTCCCACCTCGGCAGCGAGGACTGTGATTGGCGAGAGGTTCAGACCTCGACTGTTTGACTTGATGCCACTCTTCCATCGTCTTCCATTGGAACAGTACATGTACTTAGAGGATCTCGGGGATGAGGGTGGGGGTGGAAAGGGGGGTGAGAACGGGGTGGAGGAAGGGAAGCTGAAGGTTAATGAGAGGCAGAGGGACATTATGTGAAGAAAGGGAGTAGATGATGGTTAGGAGGAGATGAAAAAGTAGAAAAGAGGAAACAGAGAGGGTGTAGAAGAACATAATGTGAGTCTGAAAATGAAAAGCATGTGAAGACAAGAAAGATGTCCGGGAGTAGGGGTGGGAAGTCGGTGGTGGTGATGGTGGTGGTGAGTAAAAAATAGGAAAAGGAATATGAAGGAAGTGAGTGCGGAGTCTGTAGTTGGAATGGAATGGACAAAGGAGGGGGGACGCGTCTTGTGAAAAGATGGGTGGTCTAGAAATAGGTTGGAGAGGTGGACGGGGTTGCGATGGACTAAGCAGTATGAGTTGTAGGATCAACACAGAGGACAAGAGCATGGAGGGGTGGGTAGATAGGCGATGGAATTGGGGGTGGAGTGTGTGATAGAGGAGAAAGGAGGAGGGTGGTTTGAAAAATCAAAGGTAGCGAAAGCGAATGGGGATAGAGAGTGAGGCTATGTAGCCATGCAGATAGAACGTTTGGCCTGCAGTCGCTTGCAGCTAATGGCTGCACAGATCCTAGAGTTGCATCCTTGGGCAAGGCGCGTCACCCACATTGCCTCTCCTACCGAGGAGTAAAACGTATCACTGGGCGCTGCACAGCGGCGACCGGGAGTGCAATTTCTCCCCCAAATATTTCCTCAAAAATGACAAAAATAAAAATCATCCTTATCGTTATCAGAGAGAGGGGAGCTGGCAGTCGAAGAGGAGGAAGAAGGCGGTTTTGAGAGGCGATAGAGGGTGGGGGGGGATGGATGTGTTCACTCTCTCCCAGTCATCCCCTTCAGGATTTGTTCCATATGAAGCGATTTTAAAACTCGCTCTGCTTTGTTCCCTTTTCGCACAGAAATGTATTTGGCGTATAGACGAAAGGAAGGCTCATGCCAAATGATTACATACTTTTTTCAACAAGAGGGTTTTCATTAGCTACCTCTCCATTCTGCAAGAAAACGACAAAAATCAGAGAATGGGAGGAAGTTTAGGAGGACGAAAGATGGAATTGAAAGTAGGGAAGGGGTATGAAAGCATGGAAGGGTGGAAATTGTGACTGGACAAGGAGGAAGGCAGAGGGGTGACGTTGGAAGGAGAGGAAAGGTTGAGGAAGTGGGGAAGAGTGGATAGGGAAAAATGGCTGGGTGGGGTGGAGACAGGAGAAGGCAAAAGTTGCTGGAAAGGGTGGCGGTGGGGTGAGGGTCGGATGAGGAGGGTGGGACCGGCTTAGCAATTGTGACAGTGGGATGGAGAGGGGTGGGGCTGTGTTGGCAGGTGTGAGGGTGGGGGTGGAGAGAGTAGGTGTATGGGTGGGTTGTGGACAAGACGAAGCAAAAGAAAAGGGAGGGAGCGTCAAGTGCGAACCATGCCACGGCGTATCGCAGCATCGCCGCAGCCCGTGCCAATCCAAACGTTTGCCCCGGGGGAAGTGCTCATGGGATTTCCGTGGGCGAATGCACCCAAGCGGAGGCAGTAAGCGCTCTGCTCGGGACACGCTGCCGCAACTCAGGAAAAGGTCGCGAGGACTTTGCCGCAGCCATGTCGTATTGCCTTCCTTTGCTTTACCTCTGGACCCAGCGCGGTCTGTGAGGAAAGTATCATACTGCTGCGTGAATCACTCAGAGCAGCTCTGCTGTGGAAGTAGTGCACAGACTGGTGCATGCATCAGTGACTGACCATTTTAATCCCCTGATAGTTACGTGTTTGTATTTCACCATTCGGCGTTTTCATGGGCCGATATTCATTGGCTGAATTTTAGCATTTGCTTCCTTCCTCTAGTTTTCTTGACTGCGAGATATGAACATCAAGAGGTATCTCCATAGAATTACTCGACTCTAAATAGCCACGTATCAACTCAGTGTCTGAATAAGGAAACTGATGGACTTTAAAAATTCGAAGTGAGGTTTTGACCCCTACATTCTAGAGGGATATTGTCCACGCCCCCCCCCCCCCCTCCCCCAGTTGTTTGGGAGAGAGAATAGACCCTCCCCTATGCGAACTGTAAGAGGCAAATAACCAGGGAATCGAGACTTGACTAGCTTTTACTCCAACCGGCTCCAGTGATTCTCGCTACTTTTATCCTTGCAATTTACCGACGTCTTCTCGTCTCCTACTCCGTTGATGACTGTTTCTTCTTTACGAGCTCTTCAGCCGTGTAATCTTCAGTGGGGAAGTTCTTTGTCGGGTTGCCATGTGTTGCTAGGTTTCTCATTTTCTTTCTCTGACGCTAACGTTGTCCAGACCTTTTCCTTTGGTTTGTGATTGCTTTGGATTCTTGCCATTTGGACAGAAGAACACGATGACGCATCCTCTGAGGAGATATTGGGATTCATGACTAAAGTTGAAAGTATAGGTTTTACATAGAGACCCATCACTCAGCCCCCATCAGGTTGAGAACAAGGAAAGATCCACCGTGTCTCCCTACGTGATTTGTTAAAGGCGAATAACTCGGGTAGTAGAGGCCTGGCTTGCTCTAGTCTTACTCTAACCAGCTCTTCGTGATCAATGGCCCTACATAGTCTACAGAGGCTGATGTGCCTATAAAATCCATTTACTCATTCTCACCACCCATATAGTGGGCTCAAATTGCTTTGCACTTCACTTTCTGATTACTGGGCCGTCTAAACAACCCTTTCCTGGCCACTGGCGATAGCCACAGTGACATCTTACACACACACACACACACACACACACACACACATACACACACACACACACACACACACGGTCAGAGACCATCTCCATCACATTCTGGAGAGTATTCCAACCCAATGCTGGTTCATGGCCGCATGCAAATGTTCATCGCACTACACCGCCCCCACATGTTCCCCGTTTCACTCCTGCGTAAGGGGAGGCATTGCGAGCGAAGCATCTTGTCCGAGGCTGCAACTTTTTGTTCCGCGCAGCTTCGAACCCTGCTACCGCTAGCCGCAAGCACAACAGCAAGTGAACGGTGTAACCAGAGGGCTAGAGCCTACCTAGGCAGGTTTGGGGTTTCCATGTGTTTTGTTTGATTTCAGTTTTACTCTATGCACTCCCGGGTGAACAGGATCACAGGCAAACTGCTGAGGATGACTGTGGGCGCACCCTTGCGCATCCTGTCCAAATATATATTCAGTCAGTGACACGATGCAGCCTCGATCTTCCTCCGATAGCTCTACACGGGTAATAGGCCTTTTTAACTCCGTCCGTCCGTCCGTCCGTCCGTCCGTCCGTCTGTCCGTCCATCCATCCATCGATCCATCGATCCATCGATCCATCCATCTATTCATACATCCACCTATCCATCCAACCATACACGGGTGATAGGCCTTTAAACTCCATCCATCCGTCCATCCTTCCGTTCGTCCGTCCATCCATCCATCCGCTCGTCCGTCCGTCCATCCATCCATCCATCCATCCATCCGTTTGTCCGTCCATCCGTCCATCCTCTATCCGTCTATCCATCCATCCATCCATCCGTTTGTCCGTCCATCCGTCCATCCATCTATTATCCATTCATCCATCCGTCCATCTATTCATTTATCCATCCATCTATCCATTCTCGGTAGCTTCTGAGGCTGCTTGGGACCAACCCGGGAGCAGACTCCCAAAACTCATCACTGAGGGATTCCAGCAGATGAGGAAAATTAAGCGGCTCTGGGTTAATAGTGTACAGGTATAGATACCAATGTAGCACTGATGTGTTCATAACTTCGACTTTTATGGTGAAATTCGATTGTTTCACTCACCCGCCAAACTGGTTGCTTTCCAATTTACTCAGACCGCTCCCTGTCTGAGCTAGGTGCAAATAACATTGGATACAAAAAGAGGGAAGAGATTTCTCAAAGCCACAGACGTTTAAAAAAATGGATTGCAAACCCTGTACGGTCTGGAGACCAAGACGGAAAGAAAAAAAAATCCTGCCACGGCCTGAAAATTGAATTTTGTTTTTCTTTTTTCGAGAAGTCAGTTGGGGTTTTAAAAATGGAACGATTAATAGACAAAAGAACGAAGAGTGACGCAAGTCCTCTCCAAATAAGTTCCATGCATTTCAGAACTGTTTGCTTGATGTCAATTCTAGCAGAAGAGTGTCTGTATGTATGCTCTATAGAAAGCTACATATTGACGTTAATCTTGTACTGATCGAAAATATCAAATCTCGTAATCCTGTTTACTGACATTCTGTATCCGATCAACCTCTCCCACTCCACCTGATCGGCGTGAAAAGCAGCGCGGAGTTTTGCACTTGATTACCCCTAGAGCCATGTGGACGGCTTAAATAGGTGTCAGCTGCAAACTTCGTATTTTTGCACAACCCAATTACCCAGAAACGAAAGTAATAAAACACGTACGGGCTGCTTTGGCCCTCAGGTGCTTAATGACCGGATTATTAAAAAGTAGTTTGGCCGAAGGCGTGCATAATAGCCTCCCCTCTGATGTGTTGATTTTGTCGCCTCCAAAGAATAATCTTCATGATCATGCATTCCAAGTGAGGAGAAAGGCATCTGGTGGGAAAAGGCTTGTGGGGTATTCCTGTAAAATTCATTATTCAGGGCTGCATTAAGACATGATCAATAATGAGAATCGAGGCTTGGTTTTTGCCTTGGTACGTTTGCTCTACCCGAAGTTGTCTATCTTTTGATGTGTAAAAAAGAGAGTATTTGTCATTGATTATAGTTGGTCTTTTGATCGGTTTTGATTCGTTTCAAAAGCTTTTAAAATCCGTCGGCATCTAGTGCAGGGGAACGTGGTGACGAAGGAAAGGCTACTCATACGACAAGACGGCGTCATCACCTTTTGGGTGCAGAAGATGCTCAACGGATGGCATCCTGCATCTTCGTAGTACACTAGAAAAATATTACCGTCACCGTGCGTCCTTCTCAAGCGAAAATGACCAAAGATTCAACAGTTTATTGATATTGGCGAGAAGGTTTGATTACTTAAACTTTATTTTTCAAGGGAAATTTATGAATTAGGCATAGCTACCTATCTTACATTCATCCCTTGTTAAAACAAGCAAACAAACAAACAAATCCAATCCCACCCCTCACCCCTACCCACCCACCCACCCTCTATCCCACACAAAATTCCCACAATGACACATGTGTTACAGTAAATTCATGGTAACGAAATACCACATTGAAAATATAATCACGAAGACGTGGGGGCAGCTGGAAAGACTCGCCCAGAACCGAGATGCCTGGAGGGTGCTGATTGGCGGCCTATACGCCAGACGGGGTCACAGGCGGAGGTGAGGTGAGGTGAAAGCAGAATAAGGTGGCAAATGAAGCCAATTTTCGCTTCGAATATTTTGTCGCAAGTATGGGCGAGAGATCATGGCGGACCGGTCGGGCGGGAAAGCGGTGCTTGCCTCGGTTTTTCTTTTGGTTGTTGAGACGTTTGCGCTCTACTTCACAGATGCGGTTTTTTTTTTGGGGGGGGCCGCATCCGCCTATGCTCAAGGTGTACAATTTGATGCGGTCTTTTGTTGTTGTCTCCCAGGAGTCCAGGTTGATGTTACGGTGAAAGCATTAGTAACCTAATGTTGCTACAGCAGAGGAAGGGTGAGGAGAAGCAACATTACGAGGAGGAGGAGAAGGAGGAGGAGGGGGAGAAGGATAAGGAGGAGGAGGGGAGGGGAGAGGGGGAAGGAGGGAGGGGGGAGGAGAAGGGGGGGGGAGAGGAGGAGGAGCAGCAGCAGCAGGAGAAAGTCGAGACAGAAGTCAAGGAAGAAGACTAGGACAGGGACCAAGACCACCCCAGTAGTCGAGCTACTGCAGCAGACCGAGTCAGCTCTGTAATCACCGCCTCTAGCTGATGACGGGGCGTCTAGCTGCAGCCACCGTATGGAGATGGTTATTTTGGTGGTCTTTAATTGAGAAGCACTGAGTGACTGTTAATTGCAGTGCTTGGGCTAGGCTTTGTCTTCTAGGTTTTGAGTCCACGTTTAGGTCTTAGTGACCAGATCCAGTCCAGATGATCCTGGTAGCTTCTTTGACTCCTTTGATCCGCCCCTGGCGGAGCTAGTGGACCAGGTCCCGAAACCCAGCAATCAGGGTCCACCTGATGAGAGGAGCATTGAGGAGCTCGAGCTTTATGCTGTCTCATTCTTCAGTCAACTTTGCAGTTTTAACTTTGCTAGTTATTAATAATATTGGCTTTAGCGTACATCTAATCAAAACATGGACGTTCTTGTACTTGAAATTCCCGTTCCCCAAAGTTTGATGTGCATGTTTCCTTGAATTTTTTGTCGTTTGAATATTTGGACAGCCACATGTTTTCAATACGGCAGCTGCTGCACGATACTCTTTTCATCTACGGACACTTTTTGCTATGGAGCTTTTGGAGGTTCTTCCAGTAGCTCAAAGTATGTGTTTGTATGAGAAAGTTTACACTCGGTCTGAGCTACATCTGTTCCAATACGCCAGTGATGCTACCGAGGCGATTCGAAGTAGAATGGATTCCTAAGATTTTTAGCTTTGGGAAATAATCATGGCAATGAAAGAGAGTTATTGCAAGATCAAATGTGACACCTCCCTCGACGAATCGAAAGGCGATATTTAAAATGTCATGTGCGAGCAATCAGCACCGGGAAATTAACTTGTCGTGTGAATTGATAACTTCCAGGTACCAGTGGGTGTAAATTCTGTTTGGACTATGTTCAAAAAGGAACTTTCGTTCTACCGCTCGGTTTCGGCAGTACTCCCCGTAATCAAATTTACAACCTGCTCGACTTGCTTCTCCGCCAGTCATCTACTGTGACATTTTGCTTGCAACCCTTGACATTCCGAAAGCAAAACACCTTTCCGCTTGAAGACAGACAGACGAGGTGTCTTCTTCTGGTAGCCGAGGAAGATTTGCTGAAGGATGTTCCAAACGATGAGGGAAAACTGTCCGCTCTCCATTTTCAGAAGACAAAGGTCAGGAAGATCCTCAGACCTTTTTAGAGCAAGGTCTGTGTGGTCTCTGGTGCTAGAGGCATGCTTTCACATGAAATTTGAGAGGGCTGCTGCGACACATTTGCACCGCCCGAAAAGGAAGTCTTTAATGACTATATAAAGCATGCACTGCAAAGGATGGGTGGATTCGTATCACAGTATATTTTGTTTTCTTGACCTGACGACCCCCTGTGGGTTCGGGGTAAGAATTGACCCACCGCGTCTCTCTACGCGATTCGCAAGAGGCGAATGACAAGGGACACAGTGACATGATTTGCGTTTGCTCTAGACTGCTCCAGTGATTTTCGTGCTTAGTGGCCTTACATAGCCTTGAAAGGCTGATAGGTCCTAAAACACCATCCATCCATCCATCTTGACCTGACGTAGTCCCAATGCTCCCCGAAAGCCTCTCAGGAGGCTTAGGACTTCCTGGAGTACACCCCAAAGACGCAGTGGCATCTAGGGTATGGTATATTGTATGCATTTAGATCAAGGTTGTTATGACATGATAATTTCTGCACAGAATCTGACCCATCACAGATTCCACAAACAATTTTCCACTGCTTTCTAGCGTCTTCCATTATTTGCTTCCGTGCCAGAGGATGACTGTGCATTGACATGATTGTTTTCAACGTCAGTAGCCTGTGGACTGGGAGTCCATATGCGATTCATACACGGTGAATGATTGGGGAGATGAAGTCTTGACTAACTCTCATTCCAGTCAACACCGGTGTTTGAGGTAGTCTACGGCCTTTCATAGCCTACAAAGGCTAATAGGCCATAAAGCCTCGGCCATTTACTTCATCTGGTGTTGGCAGTGAGACAGCAGCGTCATCGCAGATGTGCCAAGCATGTGGCAACGAACGCGGACTGCGACTTCTTTTAATAACAGTGGACCCTACACTGCGCCATTTTCGTGTATTTCGTTTGTTGTTGAGGGCAACGTAACGTCAGTCATCCCATCTTGTTACTGTTTTCCAGGAATCGCAGTTAGAGGTCCGTTTTCTGCCAGTTGTTGGTGTAAGGCCGCCTACCTTCTGGGCAGTCCGAAAGCAGCACTTGTCGGCCTGGAATTTTCCATGGCAGTATTAGATAGAGAGTGGTGTCCATGCGAATTAAGTGGCCGGTCCAGCATAGCTGAGGCTTCATGATCATGGCCGTAGTGCTGACCAGACCGGCTGTAACCAAAACTTTAAAATGTGACACTTTGTCCTACCATCTGATACCCAGGATTGACCATGCGAATCTCATGTGCAAGCGTTTATTCGTTAAGGAGGCAGTCTACAAAGGTTGATAGGCCGTAAAACTCCATCCATCCATCCATCGTAAAGGTGGCTCGTGAGAATGACTGCTTTATATACTTTGATCCTTGTGCACAGCTCGACAATCTTGCTGTTCAACACACGGGATCGCTGACAACTCGGGGAGTGACTGGCTTTGCTTGATCGGGCGGCTGTCTCCTTATCCTCAGAGCTTGCCACGGCAGCCATTGTATGGAAAAATGCATAAGGTCACAGACCTCAGGTGCCCCCCAAAATACGCAACAGCACTGAGGAAGTCTTGCCAGAAAACTGGAGTTCCGTGCTGAGAATCGACAGGACTTGTGGGCCTTGACAAAACAGGCTTGTCAAGCCTCCGAGATCAGCCGGCGAAACAGTGTCATCAGTGCCAGGGAACGAAGAACGACATCACTACCTCATCGGCAACGCCAGTCATACGTGGGTCCGTAAAAAAACAACAGCTGCACAATGCATGACACCATCAAATCGATGGTCAACCGAAGAAGATTCGATAGCGCAGCACAAGCAGCGGGCAATGACAGCGGCAAACGCCAAGATGACAGTTGCCTGGACGAACAGTCTGAAAACACTGATTTCCCTCAAACACGTCGATCAGACCGTCTCGATAGTGCAGATGCCTTTTTTTGCCTGCGAGGTGACTCTTGTATCAACGAGAGCGAGAGGTATTACGGTGCCACATTTTTCTAGAGGACTGATCCTTTAGGCCTCGCTACCGCCGTGAAGATGGGAGACAACGATTTTATAAGTATGGTAGTATGTAAGACGTCGAAAAGACAACAAGAGGTAATCCCTTCCTAGTACTTTACAATGGCGTAAGAGGAGAACAAATGAAAGCACGGAAAAGATGCAAGAATGATATTATAGAAAGTATTGAGCGTTGGGGGGGGGGGGGGGCGGTAGTTCAAAGTATAAAACGGATCAGAATGGCATTCTCAAAGAACGAAAAAAGCCTGATCCGACTTTCTAGGCAAGCGAGAGATCATATCTTGTTTCTTGGGATTGGATATGAAATCTGACGAACAGTTTAATCTGCCAGTGTGGTTTCAATGCATGGTTAAGTCTTACTAATATTATCCTGTCCCGATACCTCTTGGCAGAATTCTATCTGCTCGGGGCCATCCCTGGCTGAGCTACTGGAATATACTCCAAATGCCAACAGCCAGGGTCTCTGGCTAATGAGTGGACCGTC
>JAWQFJ010005385.1:0-12500 GCA_034096865.1 Theodoxus fluviatilis
CCCCCTCCCCCCCCACTGCCTCCCCCCCCCCCCCCCCACTGCCTCCCCCCCCCCTGGTCTCAAACCGGGTACGGGTCGCTGTCCTGCGACCACTGAGTGTGAAAGTACCAAAACATAAAATTCACGTGAACACACAATACGAGTTAACTGTAAATACTCGTACATGTATATCATGCATACCCTGTTAAACAGGTCAGATGTCTTCATATCTCTAATAACTGCAAGTTAACCAAAGAAATAGACGTAACTAAAACGAGTAGATAACGGTTGCACACACAAATTATTCACATCATGGGTTCTATGGCCACAAGACACAAGCACCTCGATGCCGATGCATCCACAGAGAGGAAGAGTCCAAGTGCACTTTGTACTGAGACAAGACCGTGAACGTTTCCAAAGTTACGTCCCCTGCACCAGTCCTGACCCATGCTGACGTCACACGGTCCAAACACCACCACCAGATGACTGTGTAAAGTAGCTGTAACACGTGACAGTTTCTAAAAGACTCATCCCACGTGAATATGGATGGATGGATGGATGGATGGATGGATGGATGGATGGATGGATGGATGGATGGATGGATGGATGGATGGATAGTGTTTTACGGCCTATCAGCCTTTGTAGGCTTTGCAAGGCCATTAAGAACTAACATGATTAGAACAGTTTAGAGTAAACATAAAGCAAGTCAGGGTGTCCCTAGTTATTCGCCTCTTACGAATCGCGTAGGGAGACGCGGTCCCACGTGACTGCCAGGTCAGCAGAGACACAGTGGCCACACAGTCTCCTGACACGAGGATGCAAAGTCACGTGGGACACGGCGCCCAAAGCAGCAAAGCGACTCTGTACATTTGGCTTTGCAGATGTGCTGGTAAGGACGGGACTTTGTCCAAGCTCCACGAACTGTGTCTAAAGCCACGCCATAGCAGTGTTCATTGTCCTATCTTCTTCTCTCTGAGGCTAAACAAGGATGGCGAACACAGCCTCAACACAGGCGTTTGATGATTTACACACTAACGCGGACTCATGACACTCGGCCATGCTGACTGACTGTCACTTCAGCGTGTTGAGCCCCGAGTCTTGTCACGTGACATGCATGAGTCCCTTTTCTGTATCGTCCGCCCGGATGGAAGTTTGCAGTTGCAGTGAAAGGTTGTGTCTGGCTTTCTCTTTATTGCCATCGGCACTCGCTGGTCTGTTCTCTCCCTGCCCGCCTTCCTCTCGACTTTCCTGTGTTTGTCTGCGCGCGCGCGCGCGTGTGTGTGTGTGCGTGCGTGTGTATATGTTTTTGTGTGTGTCTGCGCGTGTGTGTTTTCCCGTCTGTAAGTGCGTTTGTGAGTGATTGTGTGTGTTTGTGTCTGTGTCTGTGTGTGTGTTTGTTTGGTGTGTGTGTGTGTGTTTGGGTCTGTGTGTGAGTGTGTGTGCGTGTGTGTGTGTGTGTGTGTGTGTGCGTGTGTGTGTGTATGTTTGTTTGTTCGTCAGATTCTGCATGTATGTGCCTGTGTATGTGCATTTGCGTGTGTACGTATGTGTCTATGTACAAGTAGCTTGTGTGTGATGTTTGTTTCTATTTGCACGTCTGTCTGTCAGTTTGCTATCTCTGTCCGTTTGTCTATCATTTTCTGTGTGCGTGCGTATCAACGAACATGTTTCTGCGAGTATGAGAATGCTGTTTTCGTGGATCAACACTCGTTTGTATGGAAGCTCATTTGTGAAGTCGCGCTTGCAATAGAATGTGCATGAGAGCGTGAATCATAGACAGTCCCACGAAATCAAAGACACGCAACCAGCATTCTCACTCAAGGACATTTTCCCAAAGAAGCCGGTAGATTAAATCCCCGTATTTCACATTTATGTTCCATACACTCCTTTCTCAGTCAAACGTTCGGACTCAAGATACTTGCCTTGGGCAAAGGCTGTTGTTATTTGTTGACTCCAGCCAAAAACCAAGGCTACAGCAAAATGTTGTTATTGTTGTGAAGATTCTCGAACATGCTCGAGTGGCGCAGCACAGTTGATTTTTGTGTATCGGTCAGGTCGTTGGCCTTGACCCGTGACCGAGTTAGGCTAATATTAGCTTGTTGTGACACAGTAAGTCAGTGGCGTCGCAGCTAGGAGTGTGGGAGTATGTTCAACTTTGTTCTGGTAGTTTCTGGAATTTGTGTAAGTGTATATAAGGAGCGAGAAAGCGAGAGTGGGGGAGAGTTAAAGGTGAGAGCTTTAAACTCTGTACGAAGCGAGCCTCTGCTGTACTGTGTGCAGAGTGAAGATGCTAGCGAGTACTATAGGCTGATTTTCACCACTGTGTTTTCATCAGTGCGTGAATAAAGTTTATCGGAAAACGACCACCAG
The DNA here is from genome assembly GCA_034096865.1 of Theodoxus fluviatilis. Lineage (NCBI taxonomy): Eukaryota > Metazoa > Mollusca > Gastropoda > Cycloneritida > Neritidae > Theodoxus > Theodoxus fluviatilis. The sequence continues at coordinate 2,350 of JAWQFJ010005385.1, forward strand.
TGTCTGTCACTTCGACTTCCTAGCGCAAGCCAGGATAACCCCCGTACAACAGGATATTGCAAGAGAGGAGTACAACATTGGTTCCCGAGACGGTGAACAGTCGAAATAGACGGCGAGAAGCGCGTAACTCGATCCGCTGCACGCGCGGAGGCGACAGAGCAACCGACGGAAGACATCGCAATGATGATGAAACTCCTGCTCGACCAACAGAGACAGCAGAGAGAAGCCCAGGAGGGGGAAAAACGACACCGAGAATGGAAAGAGCTAGAAGAAGCCCAGCGTCGTCAGCAATAAGCTGCAGACCGCAAGCGGGAGAAGGCAGATGAGAAGGCAGACTGCGAGCGGGAGAAGGCAGAAGAGAAGGCAGACCGCAAGCGGGAGAAGGCAGAGGAGAAAGCAGACCGCAAGCGGGAGAAGGCAGAGGAGAAAGCAGACCGCAAGCGGGAGAAGGCAGAGGAGAAGGCAGACCACAAGCGGGAGAAGGCAGAGGAGAAGGCAGACCACAAGCGGGAGAAGGCAGAGGAGAAGGCAGACCGCGAGCGGGAGAAGGCAGAGGAGAAGGCAGACCGCGAGCGGGAGAAGGCAGAGGAGAAGGCAGACTGCGAGCGGGAGAAGGCAGGGAGAAGGCAGACCGCAAGCGGGAGAAGGCAGAGGAGAAGGCAGACCGCAAGCGGGAGAAGGCAGAGGAGAAGGCAGACCGCGAGCGGGAGAAGGCAGAAGAGAAGGCAGACCGCAAGCGGGAGAAGGCAGAGGAGAAGGCAGACCGCAAGCAGGAGAAGGCAGAGGAGAAGGCAGACCGTGAGCGGGAGAAGGCAGAGGAGAAGGCAGACCACAAGCGGGAGAAGGCAGAGGAGAAGGCAGACCACAAGCGGGAGAAGGCAGAGGAGAAGGCAGACCGCAAGCGGGAGAAGGCAGAGGAGAAGGCAGACCGCAAGCGGGAGAAGGCAGAGGAGAAGGCAGACCACGAGCGGGAGAAGGCAGAGGAGAAGGCAGACCGCAAGCGGGAGAAGGCAGAGGAGAAGGCAGACCGCAAGCGGGAGAAGGCAGAGGAGAAGGCAGACCGCAAGCGGGAGAAGGCAGAGGAGAAGGCAGACTGCGAGCGGGAGAAGGCAGAGGAGAAGGCAGACCGCGAGCGGGAGAAGGCAGAGGAGAAGGCAGACCGCGAGCGGGAGAAGGCAGAGGAGAAGGCAGATCGCCTGCGTCAGGAAGATTTGCTGCAGACCATCAAAGCCGGGACAGAGGGACTGCAGAGGGAAATCGAGGCAGTAAGCTTTCGCCTAGGAGAGGAGGTAGATCGCATTGATGCTAACCTCCAGCAAGTAGCAGCACGCCTCGACTCCCTCGAAGGGGAAGTAACCCGGCTCGACACCGTCATCTGCAGACTGGAGAGAAAGCTGGAAGAGAAAGAAGAAACAAAAGCAAGCCTCTCCTATCCAGCCAGATTTTGCACCCAAGATAACCACCGGGCCTCCAAGCAACTGCGAGCCGAGGCGTCACCGTTCGTCTCAAACCAGGAAGAGGCATACCCCCCAGCTGGTCGTCCAGTGCAGCGGCCACAAACGTACTACGGGAAGGCACCGTGGGATGCCTACCACATCCAGTTCGAGGTGACCGCGCAGATCAACGGTTGGGGAGAGCGGGAGAAAGCGAGTTTCCTCATCTCCAGCCTGACGGGACAAGCGCTGACAGTCCTGGAAACCATCCCACCCGAAGGCAGGAACGACTACACTGCCCTCGTTCGGACCCTCCGTGACAGGTTTCAAGATTCCCGAAATGCAGACCAGGCTAAGGCAGCACTCTACACGAGAAAGCACAAAAAGGGACAATCACTCATCGAGTTGGCAGCTGACATCGAGAGGCTGGTGAGGCGAGCGCATCCTGCCTTTAACAGGGAGACAATCGACGATTTGGCTCGGGAGAAGTTCATAGATGCCCTCGTCGACGACGAAGCGAAACGCCAAGTACAGGTGTTGGCTCCCTCTACCTTGGCGGAAGCAGTCAACACCGCTCTCCGTGTCGAGGCTATCGCTCAACGTGAGGAAGCGGCCCAGCGAGCATCTCACCCTCACCGGATCAGAGCCATTGGCAGCCAGGAGAAGTCGGAGGGTGACGGCGACACTCTCTCTCTGAACCAGTTTCGCCAGCTGATGGCGGAGTTCTTGGAGAAGATGCAAAACCGCTCTTTCCGTCAAGACGGACAGCGAGGGCAGATCAGATGCTATAATTGCGACAAGACAGGCCACATCGCTCGCCACTGTCCACAGGGAAAGAAGAAAACCACCACAGCCCAGGAAAACTAGGATGCGCCGGGCTTAAGGGGCATAGCCCGGCGTCCCCTGCCTCCACCGCCCCACATCGCATCAGTCATCGGTTGAAGAGTGTCCGCGTAGACCCAGGAGGACCGGCGATCGAGGTTCACATCGACGGCAACCGTCATCAGGCACTGATCGACTCAGGAGCGACCATTTCGGTGTTAAAGACTGGGCTGTGCCCCTTCCAGAGAAGAGAGGAATCAGCGATGGTGCTCACTGACGTCATGAACAGACCGATCCCTGTGCACGGCGTCGTGACAGTGAAGGTGAAGGCCGGTGAGCTTGTTATTTCTCACCCCTTCGTGATCGCCGATGTAGAAGATGACGTCATCCTGGGGATAGACTTTTTGCAGAAGCATTGCTGTGTTATAGACTGGGGACGGTCCCTCCTGCTGATTGATGGGCACCACGTGCAGTTGAAGGGTCTTGGGGGTGAAGGGAATGCTTCACTGCGGCCTTCGGGAGCCTTGAGGCGGATCACCGCTCAAGAGACGCCTCTGGCAGCTGCACAGAGACAGGACCCTGACCTGCAGCCCATCATCCGCTGGATGGAGGACAGGCCTGTCCGCCCACCCTGGAGGAAGGTCGCCGTTACCGGCCCTGTCACCAAGGCGTACTGGACCCAGTGGGATGCCTTGCAGCTGATGGATGGAGCGCTGTACAGAAAGTGGATGGACGAGAAGGGAGAAACCTGCCGCCTTCTCCCTGTTCTGCCTAGAGCCATGCAGGAGGAAGCGCTGAGACAGGTACACGATGACCCAGCAGCTGGCCACCTCGGAAGGCAGAAGACGTACCGACGCGTCTGTGAGCGGTACTTTTGGATTGGTCGACACAAGTCCGTTCGCAACTTGTGTCGGCGCTGTGCCATCTGTGCCTCACGGGCAAGACCCCACAGTCGCCGTAGTGGCCCTAGCAAGACTGACAGTTCTACCAAGGTCCCCAGGCCATCGGTGGATACTCCCCGTGAAGTTCCCCAATGTGTGGAGCCGCTCCAGGGTATGCTGCAGGCAGTGGGAAAGTCCGCAAGGACACACCTGCAGCGGAGCGTGGACGGAATGAAGAATGGTTACGACCGCAAGGCCTACCACCAGACCTCTCCTAATGGCACTGTACCGTGGTACCTCAACCCTCGGGCTGAGAAGGGATGCACCACCAAGCTGGCCCGGCCACCGGCAGGACGTTACGTGAACCGTGCCCATCTCTGGAAGTACCAGGGAGAACTACCGCCGGACTGGTGGCAGTCGCCACGACGCCACCCTGACCCGACCGACGACGAGCCTAGAGAAACACTGTATCAGGACGAGAGCGAGGATGGAGCGACCCCTGAGGACATGCAGACATACACGCGGCGAGGGCCGCGTGTGATGCGCCCATCTCGCTTCCTGTGAGGAGTACTGTACTTTTCAGTGACAGTGTGGACAGTGGTCTTGCAGACATTGACCCCATGGACTGGGCAGAAGCTACCGCAAGGAAGCTTACGCCCATGTGTCAGGTTTCTGCATCTATGCCACTCATTTTGTAATTCATGGACTACCTGGACTGCGAATTGACTTTTCCCGGTATTTGGCTGTTGTTGATGTTAATGTTGTTGCTAGTTGCGTATTTTTGGAGGTGTAAGTTCATGATGTTTTGTGGAGTTGTACATGTAGTGAGACCGACGAGGTCGTTTCGGTCTTTAGGGGAGGAGCTATGTTGTGAAGATTCTCGAACATGCTCGAGTGTCGCAGCACAGTTGATTTTTGTGTATCGGTCAGGTCGTTGGCCTTGACCCGCGACCGAGTTAGGCTAATATTAGCTTGTTGTGACACAGTAAGTCAGTCGCGTCGCAGCTAGGAGTGTGGGAGTATGTTCAACTTTGTTCTGGTAGTTTCTGGAATTTGTGTAAGTGTATATAAGGAGCGAGAAAGCGAGAGTGGGGGAGAACAGCAGATACGACAGAGTTAAAGGTGAGAGCTTTAAACTCTGTACGGAGCGAGCCTCTGCTGTACTGTGTGCAGAGTGAAGCTGCTAGCGAGTACTATAGGCTGATTTTCACCACTGTGTTTTCATCAGTGCGTGAATAAAGTTTATCGGAAAACGACCACCAGTGTCTGTCACTTCGACTTCCTAGCGCAAGCCAGGAGAACCCCCGTACATCAGGATATTGCAAGAGAGGAGTGCAACATTATGTTGTACTGTTATGTGGGAATTATCTTCAGCCGTGGAAAGCTCCTAACATAACAACTGGCATTCTCTGGAGACAGAGATCAAATCCCCTGAAGTCGGAGTGTGGCTTCCTATATGGCGGGGTGTTCAAAAACAGTCACACACGTAATCATCTCATCCACTTGGGTGATCCTGGGAGTGTTTAGCCCAGGTTCGCAACAACAACAACTCAAGGTACAAAAGCATACATTCTCTGAGTCTCCGTACATCCTCAAGGAGACGCTTGCATCCACTGGCAAATAGCTATGGGAAGTCAACGGAAAATCAAAGCTTTCCTCAGAGTGCTGGTGACAGGAGCAGTGTAGTATGCTCCACTCTGGCTTGTGCGACTTGCGTACTGACTGTTGGCCATGGCCAGGCACGACATGATGTCCTGGGTGTGGTCGTGGCGTTGCAGCACTCCTGACAGAATCTTCAGGTGAGTAGAAACGCCATTAGACGTATTTCCTAGAGCACGACACTCAGGGAGGGTATTGTGGATCAAGAGGAAGTCTGCCCCGTCAGGGTGGAGCTCCTGGCCGTTTTCCCCTGGAACAGCAACGCCTCCTTGTCTTGTTTTGCCTCTGTTCATCACCATGTAGAAGATCTTGGGCTTCCCTGCCAAGGAGGAGCAGTGGGAGGCGTTGAAAACTTCCATCAAGTCCTGCACGCCCACTGCAGCACGGTCGCTGCACAGAATGGTATCAGAGTTGCTGTTACAAGACCTGACGACGCAGGCAAAGCAGTTGTGCTGGCTGTGGTCCAGCGCTGCCATCCTCCTGGCTTCCTCCATCAGCTGTGTGGCAGTCAGGTTGCTGTGTTTGACGATCTGGAAGCCCAGTCGCCGGAACCTGTCTTGAATCAGCTTCGTACTCCCTTCGTATTTCCTGACAGATTTCTTTCCTGTCAACATGTCAGTGAAGACGCTGTTTTCCACCACCCAGCAGATTCCCCTCTTGCCAGATGTCATTGGGTATTCTGGAAGAAACACACAGAGGCAGATGAAAAAACACTAAGTAGATGTAAATGAACTTATTATACGTAAACTTCTTACTCACAATGCTGGCGTCTAAAGTCACCGGGAAACGACTGTCACAACTCAGTTTATTATTTTTTTAATTTTGAGAAAAAAAAATAAAGAGAATCAGTCACAACTCATATGTAGTGTGACTTTTAAGTCCACTTCCTGGTTGTTTTGAGTCCGGCATGATGCGGCTTGAATCTGATGTAATGTCAGCACTTGCCGACTCGGCATTTTGGAGACATTTCGCACGTGTAGTTTGAGTTCTGCGGCGGCATGTGCAAAGCGTTTTCCTTGTGCGTGATTGGATTTAGTGACCTGCATCCTGTATAAAGGGTTCCTATCGGGATTGATTGGGATAAGAAACGATTCACTTAAAGCTTTTTAACTCTGTTGGCCCGCTGTGCGTTTTTTTTTTGGTAATGGTTTTTTGTGATATTTGGTTTCTGTATTGGTCATTCAGTTTTGTTTTCATTTAATGAGAAAGAATATTGAAAGGTGTATTTATATTTATGTAATGAATCAAAGGTTTTACGTTAGGAAGATCCTTGGATAAGGATCGAAAGCTACAAGTGAGTGGCTTCCTTTTTTGTTTGTGAGACAAGTATAGATCTGTAGCCATTAAGTTTTACGTTACATTCTGTTTATGGCGTGTTCGTTTTTAAATGTGATTAGAGACTGAGGAAGGAATTTCCCTATTTATTTTTTTTACTGTCCGGTTGGTGGTTCGAGCCAGTTCCACCTACACCAACCGTGACAACGACCATGCAATTTTTCTCGGTTTCTGATCTGATTTGACACAAAAGTTGCATATGTGATTTGAAAAAATATATTATGCATCTAATAGACATGATTGAAACAATAACGAGATCGTTTTCAACAAAGTCATGGAGATGGTTTCATTGCTAATTTTGATTACTCACTTCGCATAAATTCCATTATATGAGATAAACAGTTATTGTTCCAGAACAGTGTCTCAAGACATGGTGTCAGCGCTGTACAATCAGTCAGTCCTGCTGTCCACTTTAGGTTTATTTCACTGCAGCATCAGTTAAAAACTTTATTACTGTGGCCTGGTCTACTGAGGAGAACACAGAGAAAGTTTACGCACATATTACGACAAAACTAAAGCCAATTTGGAGTCGGGCATACGTTGCAGGCCGGAAAATATGGGATTTGCCAAATGTGGATAATCTTGTCCACATATAACCGAAGTATCAAACTTCGCTTATCACAATCACATGCTTATCCGTAATGATTTCTGGGATTTGCAAAAGATACAAAGATAGCAGATTCATGCTAAACTGACAAACGGCTAATTATGTATACTGGTGCACTGGATCATGCAAGTTAGCATGTTGCTACAGCAGTAAGGAGTGCTTTATCGATACGCCTTGTTTCTTTATTTCTATTGACATTGTGCGAGTGCAGCTTTTGAAAACGACCCAAAAGTCAGTTAATAAAAACCGCTCGCGCTGAACCTTCGGGTTTTGGCCAAAAAGAAACCAACAATAAAGCTGTGAGAATCGCCAGTAAACCTGGAGAGATAAAAAAATTCTTCTTTCTCCTTCACCAATGTCCAATGTGGGTTCTGTGGCCGAGTGGTTAGCGCGCTGGACCTACAGTCGACTTATGGCCAGTAGGGTACAGCGTTCGAAGCTGCGCGGGGATCCCAGAGCTTGCATCCTTGAGCAAGATGCTTAGCTTGCATTGCTCCTCCCCACCCAGGAGTAATAACACCAGGGAAATTGTGGAATATTCTCCTCGATCATACGGGGCATCCACAGGATATATTTTTTTTAAATCATCGAAATTACGTCACGTTATTTGACGTCAAATGATCACGTCACACATGCCAAAACTTCCCTTGAGTTGGGACAGAGTTCCGTCCCTTGCCTTCTTTGCAACACCAAAACGTAAAAAAAATCACTTTCTTTTCAAACCTCGATTCTGCAGATTTGATACATTCAATTGGACCTAACTTCCAGTAAGTGTGCAAAATGTCAAGGAAATCCATCTAGTAGTTTTTGAGATATCAGCCGTTAAGTCGGGACTGACAGACATACAGATACAGCTGTGAGGACCAACTAAACCTGAAGGCATAAAAACCGCTGGCGCTGAACCTCCAGGTTTTGTCTTTTTTTTTTTAAAGGAGAAAAAAAGATCGGGTTCAAACCCGCAACCTTTCAAGAAAAGAGGGGGGGGGGGGGGGGGGGGAGGGAACACACACATAAAAAAACACAAAAAACCAGGTCGGGTTCGAGCCCACAACCTCTCAACAAAAAGATAGAAAAAAAGTTTCAACGCAGAATCGAACCTGGTCACGCATGACCAAGAGTCCAACGCTCTACCAGATGTGCCATTAGAGAACTGATATGACTGAGTGTTTGTAAAGCATTTATAACGTTCTTTTCCGTAAAGCCCCTTGGTTCGTATTTTGAACTGTAAATTGTAGAAAATGGATGATAGTTCATGAAATTTGAGTGGTCTTGTACATTTTAGAATACTCAAGGTCTATTTCTGCTGAGTTTAATATCGATTCATTGCCATTAAATGGACACGCATTTCGCCATTCTGTCAACTGACATTTGAGGGGGGTTTTTCGAGTTTACGACCTAAAATAAACCACTTTCTTTTCAAACCTTGATTCTGAAAATTTGATACATTCATTCGGACCTAACTTCCAGTAAGTGCGCAAAATGTCAAGGAAATCCGTCCAGTAGTTTTTGAGATATCAGCCATTAAGTCGGTACTGACAGACAGACACACAGACAGATAAAGCCTGTAGGACCTCCAGTAAACCTGGAGGGATAAAGTCTGTAGGGCCTCCAGTAAACCTGGAGGGATAATGGTATAGATAGTGGACGTAGCCTGCTTTAGGTAGGGGAGGGATACATTGCACAACAATGGGATTGACCTCTTCATATTCTGTCATCGAGGCAAAAACTCTACAATACTGCAAGTTGTGGTCAGAAGACATGTCTACAAACCTGGCACTGCCGTCTTCCTTGGGTAGAGCGTGGAGGCCACGTCAGACATACAGGCGATGTCAGAGGGATCTTCGGTGACGTCAGGAGTTGGGAGAGGGCCCAGAAGACCTTCCGACCTGAGACAGGGGCACTCCAGACTGGAGATGTCTTTCTTCTCCATCTCCTCCACCACTCCGGGGTAGGTCTCGCGTAGAATGGGCAGCAGCTTCTGCGTGTGGCCAACATGGCGGAAGAGCTGCTTCCAGGCTTGCATGGATGGCATGGTCTCCTTGCAGAGATCATCGTGGAAGTCTCGCGGAATGACGCTTTTCTCCAGGAGTGGACCTGCCACACGGCGAAGGTTGATCCTGCCTCGAAGTGGACAAACCCGACATCCACGTCCGCTGTCAGACCTTGGTGTTCCTCTCAGCTCTGCCATGGCGGAGACGAGCTTGTGGGCGAGATGCTCATTGCCGTCTCTCAAGGCTGGCAGGAAGGACGCGGTGAACTGCTGCAGAGTCAGGCCCTCAGCCAGTCTTAGCACCTCTCGATTTCTCTCGGGGTCTGTCGTCTTTTTCAGGACTGCGTCTCCACTGGCCACAGAGATGAGGTCATTCTCGATCAGTCTGTCAATGAGAGGCGTTTCTCTGACGATGAGGTCACGCATCATGAGGCTGTGGCACTGGGTGAGGGCACGAACGTGCAGATCTGCTTCGTCACTTTGAGTTTCTGGAATGGGAATGGTGAAGCAGCTATGTAGTTGGTTGAATTGAACCTGTGCTGTCAGCATTTTTAAAAGGCTTTACAGTGATGAGTATCTGTGTAAATCTGCTAACACTAGTAGATAATAAATTATTATAATTTTCAATCATGTACAATTTTCCTCCGTTAGTGAGTCCCATTGCTGCTTACAATGTTTACACTTGTAACACACACAGACGTGAACTCTCAACACGCAGAAAGTGTTGCTGATGGAAATACATCAGAGTACCATGCTTACCATCAGATTCAGAGGGAAGCATCTCCTCCACAGTCACGTGACTTGCTGCTCGCAGTCTCTCCTCGAAGTAGAACTTGACAGACGTTTCCATCTCCAGCAACAACTTGGTCTCCTCCACTCCTCTCTTCTGCCTGGCTGGCTGTGTCACGTGCTCGGCGTAGCGCATGACTCTTTCCTCCACTCCCTCCAACGCCTTAGAGATGACCTCTCGGATGGCTAGGGTCAGGAGTCGAAGGTCAACATTGGGAGATGACCTCTCAGCAGCAGTATGAAAAATGTAGATACAGATTTTCAAGGGCCTCGTTTTTCCAGTCGTAGGGCTCAGAGTATGCAATGGAGAGACTCTGGACACTCAAGTCGTCCACGTCAGACTCGCTGTGTGGGTCTGCATCAGCCATGGCTGTACGTCACGTCACGTACAGGAACCTGAAACACACACATTTGTAAAATGTGGTACTCATGTTCTGTTGGTAGGACTCGTCATCTGGTGTTAGTGGAGTCTGATGATAATGAGCATGAACTATGAAATGTTTTGTCTCCATGGATACTAAGAACCAAAACTTTAAACTACCGAACCCATCGCCATTCCACCAATTTGAAGGTCTTTCGAAACTGGTGCGAGTTATGTGCAAGTATTTATAATTTTAGCTAAGGTGATACATTCT
>JAWQFJ010005385.1:17500-22965 GCA_034096865.1 Theodoxus fluviatilis
ACAGGTGGTGGAGGAATACCAGTGGGTGGTAGTATCGTTTGTGGTAGAGCAGGTGGTGGAGGACAACCAGGGAAGTCGATACTTGACTTGTACTCACTCTAACCAGCCCTTGTGATTTTCGTGATCAAGTGGCCTTACATAGCCCACAGGGGCTGGTAGGCTTTATAACCCGAATCATTCATTCTGAGCTTTCTAATTACAGGGGGAGCAACGCCAAACCCGTTCTTCGCAGCATGGGTCGCATCCAGCGCGGCCTATTCACCACAGTCCTGGTCGTCACCTTGTCGCACTGCGCATGCGTGATCATCCCTTGCGCTCTCGCCATGTACGAGGCTTCCCTCAACGTGCCCATGACCGTCTGCGCATTGGTTCTGCGCATGGCGCTCTCCATGATAAACGGGGCCACCAACATGGCTGCCTACACGGTGTTCATCAGGAGGTTCCGGGAGGGAGTGCAACGTTGCTTCTGTCCCTCGAGACAGCGGCAGACGTCGGCTGACTCTCGGAAACTGGCACGCTCTTTGTCCTCGTCTTGTTAGAAGGGTGTGCTGCTGTGTGTTGACGCGCGCGCACCCGAGAAACTTTCGTCAGACTTGGCTCGAGTATTGCGTGTCTGTGCTCAAAGACTCAAAAACTGACGTCCAAAATGTAATGCTGAACTCCATGGAGTGAATCCAGACTCACTGAAACAGCGCTTGAAGATTCTCAAATGAAATGCCCAGAACGTTGTGTTGCAGGAGCAGTTTTGTGCATTTTGCAAGAATGCTTCAACTACCCTCCATGACATTCTTCCCTCGTCACGTCGTCATTTCTTCATAGCATGTATGTCTTACCATGAGTATGTGTGAGCTCTGTCTCTAGAGTTTTACATACCGTCTCTTCTCTTCAGGGCCTCTGGGAGGTCATTCAAAACTAGATATTAAGGACGTTCCGGCTTTGGTGACCACGTACCGATCCGATCAATACATGTTGATGGTAGTGGGAAGAAAAAGCCGACTTGTTCTCTTCACCTTTGCCTTCGTCCCTACGTGGGTGTGTGAAAGACAGAGGAGAAATATTCATTGATCGAGCTGGTCTCGAACTTTGAACATCGTATCCAGACAGTATTAGCTTGTAAGCAAATGAAAGAGACGTGAGAACAAAAACCTTCCAGAGACGTGGGACAGCTGGTGATCTTTAGAGAAGGAGACCTCGTCGTCAAGGGTTTCTGACCTGTCATTCTAAACCTATCAGGGGTTGGGCATTCCAGGTCAAGATTCCAAATGGCCGTCACCTGTCTAAACTGGACAACCTTCTACTTTGCTAGGCATTTCTTCTTGTCTCATTGAGAGGAACATGTAAACCCCAAACTACTTACTTGATGAATATTGTTTTCCGCGTTCGTTCACACGAAGTCCCACAGATAACCCAGCGGTCGTGCTTTTGTCGGTGGTGATTCAGAAGACATATCTACTCGTACATTCTCAAAGCTTACTGATACCATATCGGTTTTGCAATATCCGCAGCAAAGCCCTTCATTCCGGCGTAGGATGATTTCTCAAAGAAAGCCAGCAAAGTCAGACGTGAGGGAGAAGTTCCGTAAGGGATAGACTCCCCCTGGTGACGTCATGCACTGCTTTTTGCCTGCGCGAGGGGGAGCAGCTGGGGGGAGGGCGTGAGAGCTCTGTGACCACGGGTTCCAGCTGGTCAGGGAAGCTTCCAGCAGCAGCCCCTTGTTGGAGAACTGCGCAACGCTACAGACACAATCAGACATGGAACTTTTTTGTCAACGGAAGGTGGGGACTCGTGTATGAGCAATGCTCATGGCTGTGATTTGGTGCATCCTTGTCTTCAAGTATTCTGATCGAATCAAATAATGTGTGGCTTTTCTCTCTCTTTCTTTTTCCCCAGTGAAACTCTTGATTACCAAAATGCATATGCTAACGCCGCCTTTTCTGAAGAAAGAGAGGCTTTTAAGTGTGTTGTGGTGAATAAATCTGTTTTGTTGAATATCTGCATCTTTTGGGGAGTTATTGGGGTTGAAGGCTTAAAAGATATTAACAATGATCACAATAATGATGATAATGATTCACCATCATCATCATCATCATCATCATCATCATCATCATCATCATCATCATCATCATCATCATCATCATCATCATCATCATCATCATCATCATCATCATCATCGTCATCATCATCATCGTCGTCATCATCGTCATCCTCATCATCATCATCATCATCATCATCATCCTCATCATCATCATCATCGTCATCATCATCATCGTCGTCATCATCGTGATCATCATCATCATCATCATCATCATCATCATCATCATCATCATCATCATCATCATCATCATCATCATCATCATCATCATCATCATCATCATCATCATCATCATCAATGTCGCTATTAAAATTTCATATGGTGTAAAGATTTCATTCCCGCATAAAACAGTTTTATCGCGAGTACATAAATCTACTTCAAACCCGACTAAGGTCTACGACCGAAACGTTTATTCCTTCATTGAACCATAATTCCTACACATCCGGTCAATCTTTGTGGTCCCTTCTGTGACGTCATCTTGAACCGACAGACATTGCAGTAGCGTCACTGTTACTTCGTGAGTGGTGCGTGACTGGTGCGTGACAGGTGCGTGACTGGTGCGTGACTGGTGCGTGAAGCAAATGACGATAACACGAGAAAGTGTACATCGCCACTGTCAAACAAAGCGAACAAAAGCAACATTGACTGCTAGTGATGCCTCGTGCGCACACACGAAAACTCCATCTCTGTAAGTCGTGTGTGTGTGTGTGTGTGTGTGTGTGTGTGTGTGTGTGTGTGTGTGTGTGTGTGTGTGTGTGTGTGTGTGTGTGTGTGTGTGTGTGTGTGTGTGTGTGTGTGTGTGTGTGTGTGTGTGTGTGTGTGTGTGTGTGTCCGTCCGTCCGTCCGTCCGTCCGTCCGTCTGCCTGTTTGTCTGTCCGTCTGCCTGCCTGCCTGCTCGCCCGCCCGCCCGCCTGTCTGTCTGTCGGTCGGTCGGTCGGTCGGTCGGTCGGTCGGTCGCTCTCTCTGTCTCTCTGTCTCTCTCTCTGTTTCTGTCTCTCTTTTTCTGTCTCTGTCTCTCTCTGTCTCTGTCTCTGTCTCTGTCTCTCTGTCTCTGTCTCTCTCTCTCTCTCTCTCTCTCTCTCTCTCTCTCTCTCTCTCTCTCTCTCTCTCTCTCTCACACACACACACACACACACACACACACACACGCGCGCGCGCGCGCGCGCAACAGCGGGCGAGCTCTGCAAGAACTGGTGCAGAGAAAGCGTGCAGTCAACAGCGCAGGAGGGAGACTGACTGTGTGCAGACTTCCTTCCTCTGGAAGCACCGCGGTGACGCTGGACTTGTCCTCATCGTGCATGGTAACACCACTGCGTGCATTGTAACACCACTGTTTGCATGACAACACCACTGCGTGCATGGTAACACCACTGAGTGCATTGTAACACTACTATTTGCATGGCAACACCACTCCGTGAATGGTAACACCACTGCGTGCATAGTAACACCACTGCGTGCATGGTAACACCACTGCGTGTAAGGTAACACCACTCCGTGCAAGGTAACACCACGGCGTGCATGGTAACACCACTGCGTGCATGGTAACACCACTGCGTGCATGGTAACACCACTGCGTGCAAGGTAACACCACTGCATGCATGGTAACACCACTGCGTGCATGGTAACACCACTGCGTGCATGGTAACACCACTGCGTGCATGGTAACACCACTGCGTGCAAGGTAACTCCACTGCGTGCATGGTAACACCACTGCGTGCATGGTAACACCACTGCGTGCAAGGTAACACCACTGCGTGCATGGTAACACCACTGCGTGCAAGGTAACACCACTGCGTGCATGGTAACACCACTGCGTGCATGGTAACGCCACTGCGTGCGTGGTAACACCACTGCGTGCATGGTAACACCACTGCGTGCATGGTAACACCACTGCGTGCATGGTAACGCCACTGTGTGCATGGTAACACCACTGCGTGCATGGTAACACCACTGCGTGCATGGTAACACCACTGCGTGCATGGTAACACCACTGCGTGCATGGTAACACCACTGCGTGCATGGTAACACCACTGCGTGCAAGGTAACACCACTGCGTGCATGGTAACACCACTGCGTGCATGGTAACACCACTGCGTGCAAGGTAACACCACTGCGTGCATGGTAACACCACTGCGTGCATGGTAACGCCACTGCGTGCGTGGAAACACCACTGCTTGCATGGTAACACCACTGCGTGCATGGTAACACCACTGCGTGCATGGTAACACCACTGCGTGCAAGGTAACACCACTGCGTGCATGGTAACACCACTGCGTGCATGGTAACGCCACTGCGTGCGTGGTAACACCACTGCTTGCATCACCACTTGTCTGTAACTCCCACCTCTCTCTGTTACAGTCACTTCTCTTGCTGCACTGACACTGGCCTTGTTGTTGTCTTGGTTAAGAGAGAGAGAGAGAGAGAGAGAGAGAGAGAGAGAGAGAGAGAGAGAGAGAGAGAGAGAGAGAGAGAGAGAGAGAGAGAGAGAGAGAGAGAGAGAGAGAGAGAGAGAACGAACAACAACGAACAACAAATTTATTGAGCAGGCCACCGGCCCTTTTCAAGCATTCTGTACATCACAAGTAAGTTAAAGGCTGAGAATGCAGTGTACACTTTCCAACGGCAGGGTAATATACCACTCTGTAGTGCTAATCTAAGTAGGTAGAAGTCATCGCGCTCTGCAGATTCTGCAGCATCCTTTCTACGCACGAAAGCCTTGTGCAAATATATACCTGTTGCTCTTATTGTAGACTTACTTTGAGAAGACATTACAACACCCACTGGGTCAGCACAATTTAGATCGAGGTGTTCCTGTAAGTAGTGCTCCTTCAAATTCCCTAAGACTGGACACAGGAGAAGAAAATGAGTTTCAGTTTCATATGGTTCTCTACATAATGGGCATAACTTTTGTACATTTTCTTTTGAGAGAGAGAGAGACAGAGAGGGGGGGGGGAGCGAGAGAGAGACGGGGGGGGGGGATGAAGAGAGAGAGAAAGGGGGGGAGGGACGGACGGACGGACGGACAGACAGAGAGGCAGACAAAGAGACAGACAGAGAGATAGAGAGACAGACAGACAGAGAGACAGACAGACAGACAGACAGACAGACAGACAGACAGACAGACAAACAGGCAGACAGACAGACAGACAGACAGACAGACGGATGGACGGACGGACGGACAGATTGACAGACTCAGCGAGAGACGCAGATACAGAGGTACCATACAGACGAACTCAATGCATTCAACACAAAGTCCATGTCACGGCGTAGCATTGTTTATTATTCAAATTCATTACACACTTTCTTTTAGGCAATAATTTTAAAATATTTGTATATTAGAATTGTACGCCAAACTTACATGTTTCACGGGCAA
>JAWQFJ010005389.1:0-27526 GCA_034096865.1 Theodoxus fluviatilis
CCCCCCCCCCCCCCCCCCTCGGCTTGCTAAAACAATTTGGAAACCTCCCCCCCGCTAGCTAAAAATAGTTTGGAACCCCCCCCCCCTTGCTAAAAAAAGCTTGGAAACCACCCCCCTCCCGCCCCCCCCCCCCCCCCCCGCAACGGTAAAAAAAGTTTGGAAATCCCCCCCCCCCCCCCCGCTTGTTAAAGTTTGGAAAGTCCCCCTCCCCCTTTCTAAAGAAAGATTGGAAAGCCCCCCCCCCCCCCCCGCTTGCTAAAAAAAGTTTGGAAACAACCCCCCCCCTAGCTAAAACTAGTTTGGAAACCCACCCCCCACCCCCGCTTGCTAAAATAAGATTGGAAACCCGCCCCTCCCCCCCCCCCCCCCCCCCCCCGCTTGCTAAAAAAGCCCCCCCCCCCCCTACCCGCTTGCTAAAGAAAGATTGGCACACCCACCCCCCACCCCCGCAGATTCCTGACCAGGCAGCAATGGACCTCTACTCTGACCCATTCGTTCACAGCAAAGAAATTCGTCTGCTGTTATATTCGACATAACAGGTACACTTTCTTGTGTTGCGCGCGCACCCTCATTTACATACCAACTCGACCAAAGCCAAGTTGGTGGAGGACGCTCTATGTCTCACTACTGTTGGGGTCATTTGGATCCGTGGCTGGTTGTTGAGACTGCGGCTCGGTTAAGGTAATGCCAGCATTAAGTATGCCAGCATTAGGTATACCAGCATTAGGTATGCCAGCGTTAGGCATGTCAGCAGATTGCACAAGTGGTTCCAGTTCATCAAGTTCCCTCATCACATTCTTCAGTTTTGCTTCTTCAAACAGACTTTTCTTCAGTAATGGCTGTATTTTTTGCTGCAGGCGTTTAATCCTGTCTTTGGCCAATCCCTTTTCTCTCAGTTTCTGATAATACAATTTTCTAAGATCGACAGAATCCAAAACTGACTGCTCCAGCACTTGCTGCGTAAACTCTGCTGTATTTGAATTCATGTGACGCATAACTCTCCTCAACCTGAATTTATAGCCCTGGCCAGTGCAACCCATAATTTCAAGCAATGCCAGTGATAGGCTGGTCACACCTGCATTGCAGCTCCGCACTGCGACAGGCACCCTGGAAAACAGGTGTCAGGTGGCATTGCCGAGCAAATACAAAAATCTGGGGCGGTCGTGCATTATTAATTGTTGCCATGGCCACTAAAAGCTTCGGGTGCAAGCTAACAAAGACTCTTTATAATGCAAAACCTGGCTTCCATTCAAGAAGTTGTTGGCATTCACCGTGCATATTGTTGGGCAAACACTGAGAGCTGTTAACGCAGGCTTGATCGCCACTGCCTGGCTGACTGGCTGCTGCAACCAGGCCAGTATTGATTTTTTTCGTCCTGGCGAAAATATTCAGCCTCTCCACACCCCTAAACTGTTGCCATATCGATTTTTTTACTGTGCAACTGGTTGTGTGCTGCAGTCACTTGCACAGTAAAAAGAGCGTTTGGGTCTCTCTGAAGCACACCTGCTTGGCAAAGCTTGCTTGCCCACGTGTGGTGCAATCCTCTCACTCAGAATAAAAAAGGCATTTGTCGCTCAATCAATTTTTAAAAAGTGAACACTCAGATAATTAGGATAGCTAATTAATGAGACCAAACCGCTAATTCATTAACTACTAACAGCTTCAAAATAAGAATTGACACAATGTTCAAAGACTACATGTACTGTGATGATGTTGGCCACCCGCTGTTGCCACGTATACCACTCTTTGCCACTCATAAGCCACTGGAAGAAAAGTATAGAGAATAGACACGATCTTTTAAGATCGTTAGAACTAGGGTAGTAAAAAGTGAGAGTAGCCATAAGTACTGATCAAAAGATCAGATAAAGGCCTCACGGGCTAAGACATCTGAGGACATATCTATCTATCTAAATTCATTCTCCTATAAACTGTCCTCGCAAATGACGTCACGTTATTGATGACGTCGCACATGTTGGAATTTCGCCATTCCATCGACTTGCCTACCTCCCCAGGTGTTTCGAAATTCCTCTCCTGGCATATAGGATCGAAACTCTACTTGCAAATGACGTAACGTTGTTAATGACGTCAAACATTACGCAATTTCGCCATTCCAGGAACAGCGTATTTGGGGAGGCGCTCTGGAGTGTACGACCTTAAAAAACCACTTTCTCTTCAAGCCGCGATTCTGAAAATTTGATGCGTTCAATCGGACCTAACTTCCAGTTAGCGTGCAAAATGTCAAGAAAATCCGTTAAGTAGTTTTTGAGATATAAGCCGTGGAGTCGGGACAAACAGACAGACACACACACACACAGACAGATAAAGTCTGTAGGACCTCCAGTAAACCTGGAGGGATAAAAACCGCTGGCGCTGAACCTTATGGTTTTGGCACACATAAAAAATTGGGTTCAAACCCGCAATCTCTCGAGAAAAGAGGGGGGGGGGGAAACACACACAAAAACACAAAAAACAGGTCGGGTTCGAAAAAGGTTTCAGCGCGGATTCGAATCCGTTCACGCATGACCTAACGTTACAATTGTCCAGCGCTTTACCATCTGAGCCATTCATTTGGCAACTGACGTTACTACGTGTTTGTAAAGGAATTATAACGTTCTTTTCTGTAAACTCCCTCGCTTCATATTTTGCACTGTAAATTGTATAAAAATGGATGATAGTTCATGAAATTTGAGTGGTCTTGTACATTTTAGGATACTTAAGGTCTATTTCTGCCAAGTTTATTATCGATTCACTGCCATTAGGCCAAGCCAACAGACTACCAGTACCAAGTTGTTGCGCTTAAGTCAGGACAGACAGAACGAACGAACGAACTTTATTTTACAAGGGTAGTGAATTAGGCAGTATTGCCTTTCTTACTTACATTCAGCCCTTGAGGCAAAATATTCAAATGTGGTAAGAGAGAGAGAGAGAGAGAGAGAGAGAGAGAGAGAGAGAGAGAGAGAGAGAGAGAGAGAGAGAGAGACAGAGAGAGACAGAGAGAGAGACAGAGAGAGAGAGAGAGAGAGAGAGAGAGAGAGAGAGAGAGAGAGAGAGAGAGAGAGAGAGAGAGAGAGAGAGAGAGAGAGAGAGAGAGAGAGAGAGAGAGAGAGAGAGAGAGAGAGAGAGAGAGAGAGAGAGAGAGAGAGAGAGAGAGAGAGAGGAAATTGCAAGCCGCCGAATGTTGCAGATTTCTACTCTTGCTAGCGTCGAAAGACACGCGGAAACGGAAAAGATAACTCTGTTTGACTCGATTTCGATTCGACTAAGCATTTCCGTCCGCTATTCCGTCAATTGACCTTTGAGTGAGGCAGTTTTTGAGATATATATCAGCTTCTAAGTGGGACTGAATTTCAGATCGTACATGCAAATGACGTCATGCTATTAATGACGTCAAATTTGGCTTTGCCGTCAAATGTCATTTCAATAATTTTTAGACCGGTAATTTCGAGAATACGACCTTAGAAAACCACTTTCTCTTCAAACCTCGATTCTGAAAATTTGATACATTCAATCGGACCTAACTTCCAGCCAGTGTGCAAAATGTCAAGGAAATCCGTCCAGTAGTTTTGGAGAAATGAGCCGTGAAGTCGGGACAGACAGACAGACAGACACACAGAAAATCCTTCTTCCTCCTTCTCCAATGTTCTCTAAATTATTCATTCTCGCATGGATTCTATATAGGACCCACGCTCCTGGAAACTCTACTTGCAAATGACGTCACGTTGTTAATGACGTCAAACATTACGCAATTTGGCCATTCCATGAACCGCGTATTTGGGGAGGCGCTCTGGAGTGTACGACCTTAAAAAACCACTTTCTCCTCAAGCCTCGATTCTGAAAATTTGATACATTCAATCGGACCTAACTTCCAGTTAGTGTGCAAAATCTCAAGGAAATCCGTCCAGTAGTTTTTGAGATATAAGCCGTGGAGTCGGGACAGACAGACAGACAGACACACACTCAGACAGATAAAGTCTGTAGGACCTCCAGTAAACCTGGAGGGATAAAGTCTGTAGGACCTCCAGTAAACCTGGAGGGATAAAGTCTGTAGGACCTCCAGTAAACCTGGAGGGATAATACACATACTGCATTTCTTCGTCATAAGTTCAAAGGAATGTAAATTAAGTTAAAGCGTAAAATGATGACGTTCAAACTTTCGACAAAAAACGTATCTTGAGAGCCAGCCAACAGTCAGACTACTATCACGCTCATCAGCCAACAGTCAGACTACTATCACGCTCATCAGCCAACAGTCAGACTACTATCACTCTCATCAGCCAACATCAGACTACTATCACGCTCATCAGCCAACAGTCAGACTACTATCACGCTCATCAGCCAACAGTCAGACTACTGTCACGCTCATCAGCCAACAGTCAGGGGCACGTTCCGCAAGTGGTTTGATCGCTTTTCTAAAGTAATCGAAAGGTATTTCCTGTTTCCAAGGAAGTGATCGCTGTAGATAATTATAGGCAACTGTTTTGAAGGTTCTGGAATATGTTAGAATGTGGTGGTGGTGGTGGTGGCTTCGAGCCGTTGCCTAGTTACGTGACGTAGTCAAGGTGAATTCGTCTTTCGAAGTGTCACGTGACGACATTCGAGCTAAGTAGAAGACAATCGAGTGTATTTCTCGTTGTTCTTGAAGGTTCTAGAACCCGGCAGAGAGGGTATAAAGCGCCAGTTCGGGCGTGTAAGAGAGAGCGCGAGGAAGAGCCAGGTGAGAAGCACAGAGGACACGTGTACAAGCGTGGATAACTGCGGTTTTGTCCCCACGGGATCGAGCCCCAAGAGTGGAGTGCGTGTATGGCCATGCTGAGTGCTGATTGTGTCGCTGTGTATCGACCAGTGCATGTATGCAGTGTTTGAAAACGACCACCGGATTGTGTGGACTTTGAATTCGCGGCGCAAGCTAGGAGTACCCCCGTATCGCCAGGACTTTGACTTGGCAGCGCAAGCTACGAGTACCCCCGTATCGACAGGACTTTGACTTGACGGCACAAGCTAGGAGTACCCCCGTATCAACAGGACTTTCCAAAGGAGACAAGTCGCAACACAGCGCACAGCAATAAAACTGTCTCCGAAACGAAACGCTGCCTGCTTTTTCGTCTCAGTCTTTCAACTGACTCCAAGGGCGCATTGCTTAGCTTACCTAGTTGGCAAATAAAAGGTTGGTGTCAACATGTCAAGCATTACACTGCCTTTACATCTGAATAAATCATATTGACTTATGTTGTCACCGGCTTATTCCTCGCATGATCTTGCAAGATTCCTAGAGTAAGCAATGCACCCCAATTTATTTTCGACATCTAGCGCGGCAAACCCTCTCACCGAGAAGATGATCGCATTTGATTGCTTCCCGGGATCGTCGTTCAGTAGTTGTAAGCTCAGCAGAAATAGCTTTATCCATCCAGGTTTACTGGAGGTCCTATAGACTTTGTCTGTCTGTCTGTGTGTCTGTCAGTTCCGACCTAACGGCTGATACCTGAAAAACTACTGGACGGATTTCCTTGTTATTTTGCACACTTACTGGAAGTTAGGTCCGATTGAATGCATCAAATTTTCGAATCGAGGTTTGAAAAGAGAGTGATTTTTTTTAGGTCGTAAACTCGAAAACATCCCCCTAAAATGTCAATTGACGGAATGGCGAAATGCAAAATGTGTGACGTGATCATTTGACGTGGAATAACGTGACGTAATTTTATCTGTGTGTCTGTCTGTCAGTCCCGACTTAATGGCTGATATCTCAAATACTGCTGGACGGATTTCCTTGACATTTTGCACACTTACTGGAAGTTAGGTCCAATTAAATGTATGAAATTGTCAGAGTCGAGGTTTGAAAAGAAAGTGATTTATGAGGTCGTAAACTAGAAACCCCCTCCCCCTAAAATGTCCGTTGATGGAATGGCAAAATGCGTGGCCTAATGGCAGTAAATTGATATTAAACTTGATAGAAATAGACCTTGAGTATCCACAAATGTACAAGACCACTCAAATTTCATGAACTGTCATATTTCAACCATTTACAGTGCAAAATACGAACCAAGGGGGTTTGCGGTAAAGAACATTATACATGCTTTACAAACACTCAGTCATATCAGTTGTCCAATGGCACATCTGGTAGAGCGTTGGACTCTTGGTCATGCATGACAATGTTCAATTTTGCGCTGAAACTGTTTTTGTGTCTCTTTTTTCGAGAGGTTGCAGGTTCGAAAACGACCTGGTTTTTTGTGTTTGTGTGTGTGAGTTTTTCCCCTCTTTTCTCAAGAGCTTTCAGGTTTGAACCCAATCTTTTTTCTTTCTTTCTTTTTTATTGCCAAAACCTGGAGGTTCAGCACCACCGGTTTTTATATTGGCCAACGACCACATCAGACAAATAAAACAAACATGTTACGTACATTATTACGTAAAACAAAACAGTAGGCATTGAACACTTTAGCATCACGCATTTAAAAGAGTACTTGCTGCTTGCATAACTATCATTCCTATTCATGACTGGTTGTAAATATTTCATACAACATTATAGTCAATCGACTGGCTGACTGAATGAACGGGTGTGCGAGTTGTGTACAAATGCCCATGCATGCGATGAGAGAGAGACAGAGAGAGAGAGAGAGAGAGAGAGAGAGAGAGAGAGAGAGAGAGAGAGAGAGAGAAAGAGACAGAGAGAGACACAGAGAGAGACATAGAGAGAGAGACAGACAGACAGAGACAGACATACAGACAGACAGACAGACAAACAGACAAACAGACAGACAGAGAACGATAGACAGAGAGAGACACAGAGAGAGACACAGAGAGACACAGAGAGAGAAAGAGAGAGAGAGAGAGAGACAGAGAGTGACAGAGAGACAGAAAGACAGACAGACAGACAGAAAGAGAACGAGAGAGAGAGAGAGAGAGAGACGGAGACACAGAGAGAGAAAGACGGAGAGAGTGACACAGAGAGAGAAAGGCAGACAGAGAGACAGACAGACAGACAGACAGACAGAAAGAGAACGAGAGAGAGAGAGAGAGAGAGACGGAGAAACAGAGAGAGAAAGGCGGAGAGAGTGACATAGAGAGAGAAAGACAGACAGAGAGACAGACAGACAGACAGACAGACAGACAGAAAGAGAACGAGAGAGAGAGAGAGAGAGAGAGAGAGAGAGAGAGAAAGAAAGAGGGAGAGAGAGAGGCGGAGACACAGAGAGAGAAAGGCAGACAGAGAGACAGACAGAGAGGTGGATAGAGTTAATTATCACAACTGGTTGAGTCACGTGGTCTGTGTTAGAGTCAGTGCTATATCAAAAGTAGCTCTCACAGAGCCCAATCCGATAAAAAGCATATGTACAGCTTTAAAACACGTGTCACCAAAGAGGTGCACGAGCGATGATACTATAACAGGACATATTGTACACATTTTGTAAAATAAGCTTTAACTATGCTTCAAAGCTATAATTCGTGTACACGACCCAAGTCGCGTTCCCCGGCATCCAGCTATCGATCATTATACACAGGAATGACTGTGCTGTGACGAGACAACACCTGCTTAGTCATCATCAAAGGACAAATTTCGTAATTTCAAAGGGAAATGTATGTGCATTGCCATAACTCTAGATTTTCACGTATCTTGTCCATCTACCAAGTATCGGTACCCAACCTTGTCGGATGCAAGCTCAGAAGGGATTTAATTTGTGAGTAGGGATATCGTAAAGGCTTCCATAAACGGGTCACACTGTTGGACTCGTCCGTGGACAGGGGTGAGGAAAGACAGCAAAGCTGCAGGCATTCTAGTTCACTAGAGACTTCGCCTACTGGCTAAAGTGTGTATAACCCAGTTGACATCACGTGATGAAAGGTTTTTGCCCGAAATATGCTAATGGAGATCACACGAGAGGATTGTGGGATAGCCGCTCTCCTCCATGACATACGCCGTTAAAGTAGTTCTAAGACTATTTCGCACAAAACTCTTAACTTACTCTTGTTGAGGCAATAAACAAGCGTTTATTCGATAAGATAACATGATTGTGTTGAAATGGAAACAAGTTTTGACATCTGAATGATTTCTGTAAAAAGTGGAGAAAAAAATAGTATCAGAACGAACTTTGTTTTACGCACTGCCGTAATGCGAAGGGTCAAGTCTATTATGCATTCATTGCGAGCTGTGCCAGAGTCACGTGACTCGGGTTCACAGAAATAGCTGCAGGGTCATACAAGCTTGCAAGCAAGAGCATCTGAATAGCGAGCGATCTTGGTTGGTTGGTTAATTCTCAATGATTTTGCAGTGATTCATACATAGAATGTCAAAAGGATGTGACAATTAGAAAATGGGATTAAAATAAAACTCGTAAAGTCGCAGCCAATCAGATGTTATGGAAGCCTTTCCGAGAAAGGACGTTGGGTGGTCAGGTACATGGAGGATAGACAACGTACATTCGACGGCCGCTTCAGCATGACTGCCGACAGTGGATTACAAGATGTGCAGGGAGCAAGCATGTTCTTTTTGACTAGTAGCTGGAATGTGAAAGAAGAAATGCCAAGTTGGGGTTGTTTGAATACAATTTTGGACGGTGTTTTCACAAATACGCCATGATACTTGGAAATACCGACTGCTACAATACAGGTGATAAATTAATAACACTTTCCGATCAAGGGACAGCGAGATGCTAGCAAACTACTTTCCAAGTGATGTGGTCGTCTCCTCCCGTTCAGTGCCAAAAGCGAGCGCATAAATCGGCTTCCAGCATAAAGTTTCACTTGTCAATTTAAAATAAGGAGTACTTTACATATAACGTGCAGTCTGAACACATTCGGCTCATCTGTAAGTCAAAAAAGTCAGCTCATCTCACTCCTCTCTTCCGCTCTCTCCACTGGTTGCCCATTAGTCCAATACAAGATTGCCTGTCTTTGCTGCAATTAGTTCGTTGAATCCCTTCCTCAATATCTCTCTAAACCCATGCGCACCTACACACCCGCTAGACAGCTACGCTCTTCAGCAGACATAAGAATCCTCAGGTTCCCAGAGGACTCTCCAGTTAAAAGAAAATTTGGTGAACGCTCTCTCGTTTATCAGGCTCCCTCTATCTAGAATGACCTCCCCGCCTATGTTCAACACAGTACATCTCCCTCGACCTTTCGCTCTGCTCTCAAAACTCACCTCTTCTTGAAATCGTTCCCGAATCCTGTCTAAGTTCCTTCATCTTCCTCCCCTCACTGTTCTCTGGGTACTAGCTTGCCTAAGTCCCCTACCACCCTCCTGTCTCTCCTCCCCCTCTCCCCAGTTTTATGGTTAAGCGGTGGTGCTGTACATCAGTTTGTCGAGTGCCTGAAGTGAATATCCGACTCATATGTTATTAAGTTTATTAAGTTACCTTTGATGTGATTGACTGTTATTGTATATTGAAATTGGTGTGTATGTATGCGCCTTGAGCATGTCTTAACTCATGGTACGGCGCTATAAAAATCCACACATTATTATTATTATTATTATTATTATTATTATTATTATTATTATTATTATTATTATTATTATTATTATTATTATTATTATTATTATTATTATTATTATTATTATTATTATTATTATTATTATTATTATTATTATTATTATTATTATTATTATTATTATTATTATTATTATTATTATTATTTTTATTAATATTATTTTAATGGCTGTTTTGCTTCTGAGAAAAATCCCTTTTCCTCCAACGATAACTAGTCTCAGTCAGAGCAATAGAACTCATCTTGGTAATAGCGCTGAAGAGGCCGGGTGGAAGTCAAAAGCTACGCGTGGGTGTCTTCTATGTTTTAGACTCACATGCGAAGCAAAAGTGAGTCTATGTACTCACCCGTTTCGTCCGTCCGGGCCTCCGGGCGTCCGGGCGTCCGGGCGTCCGATTCTCAAGGCGTCCGAAAACTTTAACGTTGGATTTTTCTCGGAGACTATTAAGTCTATCAGTACCAAATGTGGCATGATGGTGTATGATGACAAGGCCTCAAAAAACATACATAGTGTCTTGACCTTGCAAGGTCGCAAGGGCCATAAATGTTGTTTAAAAAACAGCAATTTTTCACATTATCTCATTTTTCTCTGAGGTTTTTAAGATGGGAGACCTGACCTATATATGGTGTATAGGGCAAAGTAAGCTATATCTTTTGACACCAGTTTGTTTGACCTTGCTTCAAGGTCAAGGTCACAGGAGCTCTTCAAAGTTGGATTGTATACATATGTTGAAGTGACCTTGACCCTGAACTTTACAAGATAACTGTTTCAAACTTAATAATTGCGTGGGGCACATGTTATACTTTCATCATGAGACTCATTTGATCACATATCATCAAGGTCAAGGTCACTTTGACTCTTATGTAATGTGACCAAAATGGGTACGTGAACCACTAAAAGTGACCATATCTCATGGTAGAAAGTGCAAATACGCACCATTGTGCTTCCTATGTCTTGACTTAACAGCTTTGTGTTGCATGACCTTGGATGACGTTGACTTGGGTCAAGGTCACATGTATTTTGGTATGAAAACTGTGTAAAGCATTTCTTAGCATATGATGTCATTGCTAGGTTTAGGGGTTTGACCTTGACCTTGAAGATCACCTGAAGGTCAAGGTCATCTAAAGGCGAAGGTCAAGCATATGAGTTGTATGGGCTTTGCCTTTCTTGATCTTTGTTGAGTGCATTGTGTACATTTCTTTTTCATTACAAGTATATTTCTGTACGCAATGTGCTGTGCAGTTTGGAAATGTACGTGACTTATCACGTCTTGACTGCCCAACCAAGCAAACCAACCAAATCGAAAATACTCGAACAGGCGTCATATCATATCTGACCTGGTGTGGGCACGCATGATTGATTGTTCGTTCGTTCCTTCATTCATTCATTCATTCATTCATTCATTCATTCATTCATTCATTCATTCATTCATTCATTCATTCATTCATTCATTCATTCATTCATTCATTCATTCATTCTTTCTTTCGTTCGTTCGCTCGTTCGTTCATTCTTTATCTATTCCTCCATTCACTTAGCCATCCATTTATTCATCCATCCATGCATCTATTATTCATTATCCGTTCATCATTCGTTAGTTCTTTCGTTTATTCATTGGTTTGTTCATTCCTTCCTTCATTTATACGTTCGTTCATTTGTCTGTCTTTTTGTTGTTCGTGCTTTTGTACGATTGCTAGTTGGCTTGATTTGTTTGCACGTTTCTCGGTTTATCCCGATCTGTATGTTTGTTTGTGTGCTTGTGTGTGTGGAGTTGTTTATGTGTTTAAAGTTCTCCATCTCACTCCTTGTGTTGCAGAGATCCCAATGCTACAACAAGTATGGCACCAACGGCCACCCACGGGGTTAATTCGATTGCCCCCTATCACATCAGGCCCAGAACTGGACATCCTACTGTGGCTGTGACTGGCAAGAAATCTGCTGCGATTACTTCAATAATTACCCGAAAATGGCTTTAGATATTCCGTAAGTCCGGAACGGAGGTGACTGGGTGCTGATAATGATCATTGCTGCTGCTGCTGCTGCTTTTGCTGCTGCTGCTGCTGTTGTTGATGTTGTGAACGTAGTTAATGTTGTTTTTGTTGTAGAGACGCTATTGTTGTTGTCGCTGCTTACACTGAAACTTCAGTGGCTCTTAGTGTTGCTGCTGCGACTTCCGTTGTTGTTGTTTTTGACGAAATTGTTATTATTGATGCTGTTGTTGTTGAATAGCTAATATTTTTGTTGTTTTGTTGTTGTTGTTGCTGCTGTAGTTTTGTCGTCGTTGCTGTGGTTGATGTTCTTGTTTAAAATGTCGCAGTCATCATCGATTTGATGTTTGTTTGTTTGTTTTGTCTTGTTCTTGTTT
Source organism: Theodoxus fluviatilis (assembly GCA_034096865.1). NCBI lineage: Eukaryota > Metazoa > Mollusca > Gastropoda > Cycloneritida > Neritidae > Theodoxus > Theodoxus fluviatilis. The sequence goes on from JAWQFJ010005389.1 coordinate 11,841, forward strand.
TCTTTCGTTTTACTTTCATTTTCCTTATTTTCTTCGCTTTTTTTCTTCCCTCATTTGTCTCTTTTTTTCTGTCTCGTTTTCTTTTTTTGTCTTTTCTTCCTTCCTTCCTTCCTTCCTTCCTTCCTTCCTTCCTTCCTTCCTTCCTTCCTTCCTTCCTTCCTTCCTTCCTTCCTTTCTTTCTTCCTTTCTTTCTTCCTTCCTTTCTTTTTTTCTTTCTTCCTTCCTTTCTTTATTCCTTCCTTCCTTCCTTTATTCCTTTGTTGCTTTCTTCATTTCTTTCTTCTTTCCTTTCTTTCTTCCTTCCTTCCTTTTTTTCTACCATCATTTCTTCCTTCCTTCCTTTCTTCCTTTCTTCCCTTCTTTATTCCTTCCTTCCTTCCTTTCTCTCTTCCTCTCTTCCCTACTTCATTTCTACCTTCTTTTCTTTCTTCCGTCCTTTCTTTCGCCATTCCTTCCGTCCTTTCTTCCTTCCGTCCTTTCTTTCTTTCTTATTTTTCCTTCCTTCCTTTCTTCCTTTCTTCCTTCCTTCTTACATTCCTTCCTTCCTATCTTCCTTTCTTCTTTTCTCCCTTCTTTCCTTTTCCTTCCTTCCTTTCTTCCTTTCTGCCTTATTGCCTTTCCTTCACCCTTCCTTCCTTCCTTCCTTTCTTCCTTTCTTCCTTTTTTAATTCCTTTCTTCCTTCCGTTTCTCTTCCTTCCTTCCCGCCTTTCTTCCTTCCTTTCTTTCTTCCTTTCTTTATTTCTTCCTTCCTTCCTTACTTTCTTTCTTTCTTTCTTTCTTTATTTATTTATTTCTTTCCTTCCTCCTCCTCCTCCTCCTCTTATTCCTCCTCCTCTTCCTCTTCCTTCTCTTCCTCCTCCTCCTGCTCCTCCTCCTGCTCCTCCTCCTGCTCCTCCTCCTGCTCCTTCTCCTGCTCCTCCTCCTGCTCCTCCTCCTACTCCCCCTACTCCTCCTACTACTCTTCCCCCTCTCCCTCCCCCTCCCCCTCTCCCTCCGCCTCCCCCTCCCTTTCCCCCTCCTCCTTCTCCTCCTTCTCCTCCTCCTCGTCCTCCTCCTCGTCCTCCTCCTCCTCCTCCTCCTCCTCCTCCTCCTCCTCCTCCTCCTCCTCCTCCTCCTCCTCTCTCCTCCTCCTCCTCCTCCTCGTCCTTCTCCTCCTCGTCCTCCTCCTCCTCCTCGTTCTCCTCCTCCTCCTCCTCCTCCTCCTCCTCCTCCTCCTCCTCCTCCTCCTCCTCCTCCTCCTCCTCCTCCTCCTCCTCCTTCTCCTCATCCCCTCCCCTCCTCCCCCTCCTCCCCCTCCTCCCCCTCCTCCCCCTCCTCCCCCTCCTCCCCCTCCTCCTCTTCCTCCTCCTCCTCCTCCTCGTCCTCCTCCTCCTCCTCCTCCTCCTCCTCCTCCTCCTCCTCCTCCTCCTCCTCCTCCTCCTTCTGCTGCTTTTGTTTCTGCTGCTTTTGTTTCTGCTGCTTTTGTTTCTGCTGCTTTTGTTTCTGCTTCTTTTTGACTCACATGGGAAGCACAACTGAGTCTATGTACTCACCCGTGTCGTCCGTCCGGGTGTCCGGACGTCCGGGCGTCCGGGCGTCCGGGCGACCGTTAAAAACTTTAACGTTGGAATTTTCTCGAAGACTATTAAGTCTATCAACACCCAATTTGGCATGATGGTGTATGATGACAAGGCTTCAAAAAACATACATAGTGACTTGTCCTTGCTTCAAGGTCAAGGTCGCAGGGGCCATAAATGTTGTCTAAAAAACAGTCATTTTTCACATTTTCTCCAATTTCTCTGACGTTTTTAAAATTGGATACTTGATCTATATATGGTATATAGGGCAAAGTAATCTCTATCTTTTGATACCAATGTGGTTGACCTTGCTTCAAGGTCAAGGTCACAGAAGCTCTTCAAAGTTGGATTGTATACATATTTTGAAGTGACCCTGAACTATGAAAGATGACTGTTTCAAACTTAATAATTGTGTGGGGCATATGTTATACTTTCATCATGAGACACATTTGGTCACATATCATCAAGGTCAAGGTCACTTTGACCCTTATGAAATGTGACCAAAATGGGGTAGTGAACCACTAAAAGTGACCATATCTCATGGTAGAAAGTGCCAATAAGCACCATTTTGCTTCTTATGTCTTGAATTAACAGCTTTGTGTTGCATGGTCTTGGATGACCTTGACGTTGAGTCAAGGTCACATGTATTTTGGTAGGAAAAATGTGTAAAGCATTTCTTAGTGTATGATGTCATTGCTAGGTTTAGTTGTTTGACCTTGACCTTGAAGGTCAACAGAAGGTCAAGGTCATATAAAGGTCAAGGTCAAGCATGTGAGTCGTATGGGCTTTGCCCTTCTTGTTCTTCTTTATTCTTCTTTTTCTGATGCTGCTGCTGCTTCTGCAGACATACGGTTGCTTTAAGGTGTCACAGGACACAAATGTATAAAGATTCATACCAGGTTTCAGAAGAGAGTCAGCCTCGACATCTGACATCCTGAAAATAACGTGGAAAGTTGTTTGAAACTCTAGTGTGCATCGACAGTCGCTATATAAAGGTCATTTGTCTTCCTTCGACAGTTACTTTTTCTTGCGCTGTACCTTCCTTCTCTGTTGGCCTTGACCAGCCTTCAAGAACGGGTAGACCATACATATATATTCATCCACTCATGCACCCATCCACCTATCTGTCACTCTTCCGTCCATCCATCCCATCATTGACTCAACGATCCATTCATCCATACTCCAGCATTTTTCACCTTCACTCAAGCATCCATCTACTCATTAACCCGCCTATTTATTTTGTATCGTTCCATCCATTCATCCATCCATCCATCCATCCATCCAGCCTGCCATCCATCCTGCCATCCATCCTGCCATCCAGGCTGCCATCCAGCCTGCCATCCAGCCTGCCATCCAGCCTGCCATTAAGCCTGCCATCCAGCCTTCCATATAGCCTGCCATCCAGCCTGCCATCCATCCATCCAGCCTGCCATCCATCCATCCAGCCTGCCATCCAGTCTGCCATTAAGCCTGCCATCCAGCCTTCCATATAGCCTGCCATCCAGCCTGCCATCCATCCATCCTGCCTGCCATCCATCCATCATGCCATCCTGCCATCCAGCCATCCTGCCATCCTGCCATCCATCCATCCTGCCTGTCATCCAGCCATCCTGCCTGCAATCCATTCATCCTGCCATCCTGCCATCCATCCATCTTGCCATCCTGCCATCCATCCATCCTGCCTTTCTGCCATCCATCCATCCTGCCATTTGCCATCCATCCATCCTGCCATCCTGCCATCCATCCATCCTGTCATCCTGCCATCCATCCATCCTGCCATCCTGCCATCCATCCATCCTGCCATCCATCCATCCAGCCATCCTGCCATCCTGCCATCCATCCATCCTGCCATCCTGCCATCCAGCCATCCTGCCATCCTGCCATCCAGCCATCCTGCCATCCTGCCATCCTGCCATTCTGCCATCCAGCCATCCTGCTATCCTTCCATCCAGCACTTTTGCCATCCTGCCATCAATCCATCCTGCCTGCCATCCATCCATCCTGCTATCCTGCCATCCTGCCATCCTGCCATCCTGCCATCCTGCCATCCAGCCATCCTGCCATCCTGCCATCCAGCCATCCTGCCATCCAGCCATCCTGCCATCCTGCCATCCAGCCATCCTGCCATCCTGCCATCCAGCCATCCTGCCATCCAGCCAGCCATGCTGCCAGCCAGCCAGCCTGCCAGCCTGCCAGCCAGCCAGCCAGCCTGCCAGCCTGCCAGCCTGTCAGCCTGCCAGCCTGCCAGCTTGCCAGCCTGCCAGCCTGCCATCCATCCATCCATCCAGCCTGCCATCCATCCATCCATCCATCCTGCCATCCATCCATCCATCCATCCATCCCGCCATCCATCCATCCTGCAATCCATCGTGCCATCCATCCATCCTGCCATCCATCCATCCATCCTGCCATCCTGCCATCCATTCATCCATCCATCCATCCTGCCACCCATCCATCTATCCATCCTGCCATTCATCCATCCTGCCATCCTACCATCAGTCCATCCTGCCAGCAAGCCAGTCAGCCATCCTGCCAGCAAGCCATCCATCCATCCTGCCAGCCAGCCAGCCAGCCAGCCGTCCAGTCATCCAGCCAGGAAGCCAGAAAGCCAGCCAGCCTACCATCCAGCTATCCAACCAGCCATCCAGCCATCCAGCCAGTCAGCCAGCCAACCATTCATCCATCCATCCATCCATTCATCTATCCAACCAGCCATGCAGCCATGCAGCCATCCAGCCAGCCAGCCAGCCAGCCATACATCCAGATAGCGAGCCAGCCAGCCAGCCAGCCAGCCAGCCACCCATTCATCCATCCATCCATCCATCCAGCCAGCCAGCCATCCAACCATCCATCCATCCATCCATCCATCCATCCAGCCATCCAGCCATCCGGCCATCCATCCATCCAGCTTACTATCCATCCATCCCCTTTTCTCTCCAGCCATCCACCCACCCACCCATCCATCCATCCATCCATCATTCCACCCACTCATCTATCCATCCACCCACCCATCCACTCATCCATTCATCCATCCATTCATCAGTCCATCCATCCATCCATCCATCCGTCCATCCACCCATCCATCTTTTCAACCATCGATTCTTTTTTCTATACACCCAGTTATTCCATCTTTTCAATCACCCAGCCATACATCCATCCATCCATCCGTCATCCATCCATCCATCCATGCTGCCATTTACCATCCACCCATTCATCTATCCATCCATCCAAACACCTTTTAATCTATTCTTCCATCCATCCCATTTTCTATCCATCCATCCAGCTATCTATTCATCCCCTTTTCTATCCATCCTTCAATCCATCCATCCATGTATCCATCTTACCATCCATTCATCCCCTTTTCCAGATGGTGGGGGATTTCATTCATTACGATGGGGATCGGCATCCTTATAGAGTTGGGGTGGTACTTCTACCAACGAAAAAAACTACAGCGGCAGCCTAACGGTAAGTGCTCCCAGAACCACAGTGCAAGGTTACTTTCAGTCTAGACCTGGCCAGCTGGAATGATTACGAATACGATGATGATAATGATGATGATGATGATGATGATGATGATGATGATGATGATGATGATGATGATGATGATGATGATGATGATGATGATGATGATGATGATGATGATGGTGATGATGATGATGATGATGATGATGATGATGATGATGACGAATATGATGATGATGATATTGATGATGATGATGATGATGATGATGATGATGATGATGATGATGATGATGATGATGATGATGATGATGATGATGATGATGATGATGATGATGATTAGCAGGAGGAGGAGGAGGTGGAGGAGGAGCAGGAGGAGGAGGAGGAGGTGGAGGAGGGAGGGAGGAGGGAGTAAGAGAAGTATGGCAATGATGACGACGACAACGACAATGATGATGACGACGACGACGACGTCGATGTCGACGACGAAGACGACGAATACTACTGATATATGCAAGGTGCTCACTCCGCGAAAAATCTGTTTTCTTTTTCCTCAAAGTCCGTAAGCACATAGTGACCACCCGCAGAGTAGCCACAGTGCTGGCTCAGCGTTGAAGGATGCCACCAGCTCAGAGTACAACCTCGCCTACGAAAGAACTCTAACATCTTGCGATCCCGATCCCGTAGACATTACAGAAATGCACTGGGGGTGGGTGGGGGGTGTTACCTCATTCAAGGTAACATTTTATTTGCCCCCCAAAAATCAAATGTTTGAACAAAGTATAGGTCTTGAAAAGAACAATTAAACAGGGCATATAGGTCCTAAAAATATGTAGAATCAAAACTCAAACTTGTTCACAGGAGAAGAAGTATCAGCTCTCATTCTGTCATATGTCTTGACTACAAAGACTTAGTTCTCAGCAATTTGGCATTTACACATACGTCTTCATCTGTTGTTTTCTCGGCCTAAAGGCGTGTTCTAATTGAGCGATGCTTACGACTACTTCGCCGATGTTTTGACGCCGCGTGATTTCAGAACTTGCGGCAAGCGCCCTCTGGTCGACATCGACGCCCGAGGTCCTGCACTGTGGTGTCCTGTGTGGCTTTTGTCGCTGTGGCCGATGCTGCGTGATCCTGATTGGCTAGTCAGACGGATCTTTTGGGCGTAGAGAATTGCTTTTTTATGTAGTTAAAAATAAGCTGTTCCCAATTTGTCCTTTTATTTGAAATCAAATTGATCATTTTTAGAATTACTGCAGTGACCCGGATGAGCCAAAATGACGGAGACAGTGCGAGTTGGGCTGGTGTTTGGAGAGAACAGGTCCTGTAATGTGCTTCTTAGGGTCCGAGAATCGAACAGTATACGTACACGAAAGTATTTACTGTTCGATAATTCATTTGTTTATCTTGAGGAGTTCGTTTATGGGTTATTTCTGGATATACACTGCCGAAATATTTTGTATCTCCTGAAAACACGCAACACCGTATACGTACGGTCTATGAATTATATTCCTTGAATTGATCGAAATGAATGGAGGCCTAACATTTTCGACAAAATTGTCTACAGTTGAGCCCGGGTTGCTTTTTTCCGTTGAAAAAGTTCCCGTGCCATTCGATATGACACCATGGTGTCTTCTATGAAGTAAACAACTGATATGATATTTGAACCGTCAGCTATTTCGTCTATCGGCAATTTCTTCGCCGACTCTGGCGCCGGGACGCAGCCATGTTCTTCTGCCTTGAGAGTTCATTGGCCGTTTTTCTAGCTGTAGGAGCGTGTCACTCGCCCTCGACTAGCCATCGAGAGAGAATTTCGAGATGTGGGGCCAAACAAACCGAAACACTCGTGGCGTATTTGTATGTAAGACCTGTTCTTAATTGACAAATAAGTCTTGGCTAATATTCACAATGTCTTGGCAAATTACTTCTTGACAAACATTCGACAAAAATTCGGCAACTATTGCGGCGCCAAGTCTTGGCAAATCTTTTGCTGCTTGATAGCTTGACGAAACCAAGCCAACATCTCTCAAACAAAGGACATTTGCAATTTAACATTGATCGGCATCATGCCCATACTGTAAGTGTGCAATGGCTATAAATGTACACGAAACGTCAGCTTTTTTCCGCCATGGTGCTCTCAGGGGATTTTACAAAAATCTCGCGCCAATAGCTATTGGTATTTACCTGTCGAGCCAATATCCCAAGACTTGGCGAAAACCGATTAAGAACCGGAGCACTTGACCAAATATTCAGCGAATATGTCCCAAGACCTGGCAAACTTTCACCGAATACTTGGCCAGTATTAGCCAATACTTAGCAAACACCAGTTAAGAACCGGCTTCACACTCCCCGATCACAAGAATACCGGAGTGCACTTTGGCTTCCTTCACGTCGGCTACATCGCCCAATGAGAACGCAGCCTAAGCGGAGACTGTCTCGTACTGTGCTGCTGCCTGATGTGCCAAATGAACAGTGATGACTGCAGCTTGCAAAACCATTTTGCTGCCGTCTGTTTCTTTACTTAATGAATATGATTTTGCCTAGGCTTCCGCTCACCTGCTTGGTTTATTTTGATAATAAATCTGACGATTTCAGTCAAATCTCAACCAATGAGAGGGCGGGGGCGGGACGTTTGAAATATTTCAATATTTCAGAGGGTTCATTCTCCATAATCACTTTGTGAGGGGCAAAGTCACGAATAGCAAATAAAGAGCACAGGCATTGAGATGCTGAATTTAGACATGCAGTCAGACATGGAGAAAGACTGACAAGAAGATATGCAGACACGCACACACATACATACCAACTTACACATAGGGGGCCCTACATGTACGAACATACACGTACACGTACTCACGCAGACACAAACACACACGCACGCGCGCAAGCGCGCACGCACAAACACACACACACACACACACACACGCACGTGCACACAACACAAACACTTACAGACGCACACACACACAAGCACGCACACGCACCCTCATATATAAACGCACACGTGCTCAAATACGCGCATTCAAACAGACAGACAGATACTCACACACACACACACACACACACACACACACACACACACACACACACACACACACACACACACACACACCACACACACACACATGTATCCTACAGTTCTTTTAAATGTTTCAAGTTACAAGACTGTGTCCGCTTATATGTTTCAGTAATACGGAGAGCCAACCCTACCAGGATGGGCCCACCAGGGACCTTCCAAGGGCCGGGGGGAGCCTTCCCCCCACCAACATATTCCAACCCCCAGGCAGGCTTTCCCCCTACGCCTGGTCCGCCTGGCGGTCCTGTAAATGAACCCCCCAATGTGATCTAGATATAGACATAGCTACGGCGCACTTTGATAGCGCAACCCCCCGCCTAGGAAGCCACACGTTCCCATCCATGACCTGGAGGCTATAAATAATTCAGGCGGGATGTTCTGCTGGCCAGGCGTGACGCTACGAGGTATAATTCATCCTGGTGGCTGAAACCAGTGAAAATTGATTCTGTGCCGAACACATACGACGTCATCAATAGTTTGACGCCATCAACATCGTGATTTGCGATAGAATTTCTCCTTTTGGTCGTAATTCCAAAAAAGATAACACAGAACCTTAAAAAATTAATTGATTGTTCCATAAGTAAAACCCTAAAATTCCACTAAATATCATCAGGATCTGTGTAAGCTGTTTGAGTTATCATGTTAATTAACTGACAAACCGCGGGTAAAAAACTTCCTTGGCGGATTTCATCTTTTCTCTCTTGGTTTTGCGTCTGCAATGATGGCAATACCACGCTTTCTGTCATGTCTGCTTTGCTACTCACTCATAGTGTTTTGAGACTCTTACAACCGACTATACTGTTCGAAGTTGAAGTCACTTATGACTCATACATTTACAAAGGGAAGGTTCAATTCATATACCGTTTTGTTTGCTTGTGTACCTATTTATAGGATCCAGCTATGTGTCAGGTGTGAATGTACGACTGTTCAGATGCTTTCCTTCTGCACGTTTGACGAGGGTTGCTTTTTGTTTTTTGTTTTCCACTGGGAATCTGTAAGTAATTTACATTCTTAGACCAGCAAGTAATTAAACTGCATTTTAAGTTATAAAAGGAACATAGACAAATTTGTTTTGTTGTGTTTTTTGTTGTTGTTGTTGTTGATTCAATGTCTTCTCCACACTTATGCTTTCTTCTTTCTCTTGTTTCTCCTCAAGCAGAAAGAAGGCATGTCCTGTAGCTCATTACAACAATGTGTTGTGTGGTGTCTTCTTGCCGGCTGGGCTTCGTGGCCGAGTGGTAAGTGCGCTTGACCTGCAGTGTAGCGTGTTAACAAAAGTAGACCGCGCAAAAAAGACGACGGAAGTCATTAGAGTCACTTGCGGCCAGTGGGTCCGGCGTTCGAAGCTGCGCGGATTCCGGAGTTGCATCCTTGGGCAAAGGTGCTTCACCCACATTGCTTCTTCTCAGCTATGAGCAAAACGGGTACCTGTGAGGACAGAAATGGCAAACTGTAGTGCGAGTAACCCTCGTGTATTGTAGTTGTTGCTTTGAGTTAGGGTTTCTCTTGTCTCTGTTTGTTTATCTGTTGTTGACTAAACAAGCAGACACAGTTCCCTAAAGGTTTTCATGCAAAACCTGATTGTCGCTTTCCTGCAACTAAAAGAATAAATAAAGAAAAGCAACAACAATTAAATGAGACACTGAGGGTAAATTCACTTCTAACCAATGTTTAATCAAAGAAAAGAAAACTGAAAAGAAATCCCAACCCCAAAAGGCAATCCCCATGCATGCACAATGACAATACACAAATGACTCTCCCTCCTTACACAAGTCCACAGGGTGAGGTGACACGCCCCAGCAGGCATGGCCTCACACGACTACTTGGAAAGCATTGGGTGCCCTCCAATCACAGGCCTCTGCCGTGACCGGAGGTCACCCACGCTTAATTTACATACAATGACGGATGCCCCACGTCTTCTCTCCTCTCGCTCTAACAGCAATGCAGTCTATGTCCTCGACTCACGTAATCACTCCTAACTAAAGGAAATCAACGATTACTGTCCTCTCACTTCCTCAGGTCAGGGATGAGAATAATAGACATTATTCTAGACTCCTAGGCGGCACCACGGGCACACCCATACGCAGTTTCATCTCTGAGATTGAACTCAAATGGCAGCGTCCTCGCCACTACTCCTGCGCAGTCCTTTCCTCTCCACACCTGAGAAATATTAATGGCCCTTAGCCAAAGTTACTGTCAGAGTTTCCCTCGGCTTCACTCACCAATAATAACGCGTAAGAAGACCACTCTTACCGTATAGTGCCCCTCTTCTTGATTCCCTCAGGAATAGCACATATATCCAAGCACGATTCTGACACAAACACACACAGTAATATCCCTCATGGATGGGTCTACGTGAACCTCTCTGTTCACGCGCTCTTCTTCTTGTCGTCGTTCTCCCCTCCAGCGGTGTTGCGGATAAGTACTCCCCTCCTCGTAGACGTCCACCAGAATGCTTGGACCCTGACCCTCAGTCAGCTCCAGGAGAAGCCACCCAGTGACCAACAGCAACCTCGGTAGAGACTCTGTACCTCGCTCTGACGAGCGTGGATACACTAAGACGAACATAACATGCAGCGACTCACTGCTGCAGCGGCAACCATAGCCGTAGTAACAATACTGATGAAGAAGAAGACAAATAAGCGGATTCGATTCCCTGTTCGATTCCAATGAAGGAATGAGTGAATAGGTGAATGGATGGGTGAATGGCCTGCAATGACAACTGACAACCCGTCACTATACAATAAGCAGCGCCCCTGCTGCACTTTCAATACAGCCAACTCCACTTTCTCACTCCAATTACAATTAGACGATCCCGCGCATCTTTAATAAAAACCGCTGGCGCTGAACCTCCAGGTTTTGGCACAAAAAAAGATCGGGTTCGAACCCACAACCTCTCGAGAAAAGAGGGGGGAATAACACACAAAAAACCCCAATAAAACAGGTCGGGTTCGAACCAGCAACCTCTCCAAAAAAGAGGGAAAAAGGTTTCAGCGTGGATTTGAACCCGTTCACACATGACCAACGCTTTAACCATCTGAGCCATTCGGCAATTAACGGTAATACATGTTTGTAAAGCAATTATAACTTTAAAAGTCTGTAGGACCTCCAGTAAACCTGGAGGGACATGAGTAGTATTTATTCATAGTAGTAGTAGTAGTAGAAGTAGTAGTAGTAGTAGTAGTAGTAGTAGTAGTAGTAGTAGTAGTAGTAATAGTAGTAGTAGTAGTAGTTGAGAGGCTATATATATGCCATGAAGCCTTTTGGACGAACCATCGTAATGTGTTGCCTTCTATTGGGTCTTAGCTCAATTTTCTTATTGCGATAATGTCACTCATCATAGGTTCTGAACTAGATACGAAACGTCCAGGATACGAAATGACGCGCATCATAAAAAAATCCTTCTCTCTCCTTCACCAATGTTCTCAAAATTTATCCTCCTCGAAAATCTCCTCGAAATTACGTCACGTTATTCCACGTCAAATGATTACGTCACGCATTTTGCATTTGGACTCTGTTGTAGCGTTTTCTTTGCAATGTATGTCGTAAAAAGTAACTTTTTTCAAACCTCGATTCTGAAAATTTGATACATTCAATCGGACCTAACTTCCAGTTAGTGTGCAAAATGTCAAGGAAATCCGTCCAGTAGTTTTTGAGAAATCAGCCGTGAAGACGGGACAGACAGACAGATAAAATCTGTAGGACCTCCAGTAAACCTGGAGGGATAAAAACCGCTGGCGCTGAACCTCCAGGTTTTGGCATTTAAGAAAAAATAAAAAAGATCGGGTTCGAACCCGCAACCTCTCGAGAAAAGAGGGGGGAAAAACACACACACACATATAAACACAAAAAACCAGGTCGGGTTGAAACCCACAACCTCTCGAAAAAAGAGAGAGAAAACAGTTTCAGCGCAGAATCGAACCTGGTCATGCATGACCAAGAGTCCAACGCTCTACCAGCTGAGCCATTAGAGAATTGATATGGCAGAGTATTTGTAAAGCATTTATAACGTTCTTTTCCGTGGCCACACAAGCAGCTAAATCTCAACCGGCTGAATAAAAGCAAAGGAGTCTGTGCGTGGGTGAGTCTCAGATCTGCATTCGAAATTGAACATTACTGCTCATTGCTCGTGCAAGGCTGGGTAAGTGTTGTTGTTTTTTTAATCATTTATCTGTTACGTGTTTGATGGAGTAACCTAAGCTCGCATTCCAAAATTGTAGAACCTACTCTTGAAGTGTTGTGTGTGGATCCAAAAAGCTTGTGCAACTGTCCTTCGCACTGACTGTCCTATGCACCGACTGTCCTTTGCATTAACTGTCCTTCACACTGACTGTTCTATGCACTGACTGTCCGATGCACTGACTGTTCTATGCACTTTCACACTGACCAGTGCACAGAATGACCGGCACATGTCCGAAGCACTGGTGAGCGCGACAAAAACTTGGAGCGGACTGTTAGATCTTTACCCACTGTAGAAAGCGCACTTCCCCTCCTCTCCTTCGTGACTATCTCCTTGTCAGTGTGAAGGACAGTTAATGCAAAAGACGGTCAGTGCAAAGGACAGTCGGTGCATAGGACAGTCAGTGCGAAGGACAGTTGCACAAGCTTTTTGGATCCACACACAACACTTCAAGAGTAGGTTCTACAATTTTGGAATGCGAGCTTAGGTTACTCCATCAAACACGTAACAGATAAATGATTAAAAAAACAACAACACTTACCCAGCCTTGCACGAGCAATGAGCAGTAATGTTCAATTTCTAATGCAGATCTGAGACTCACCCCCGCACAGACTCCTTTGCTTTTATTCAGCCGGTTGAGATTTAGCTGCTTGTGTGGCCACGGAAAAGAACGTTATAAATGCTTTACAAATACTCTGCCATATCAATTCTCTAATGGCTCAGCTGGTAGAGCGTTGGACTCTTGGTCATGCATGACCAGGTTCGATTCTGCGCTGAAACTTTTTTTTCTCTCTTTTTTCGAGAGGTTGTGGGTTTCAACCCGACCTGGTTTTTTGTGTTTGTATGTGTGTGTGTGTTTTTCCCCCCTCTTTTCTCGAGAGGTTGCGGGTTCGAACCCGATCTTTTTTCTTTTTTTTAATGCCAAAACCTGGAGGTTCAGCGCCAGCGGTTTTTATCCCTCCAGGTTTACTGGAGGTCCTACAGACTTTATCTGTCTGTCTGTCCCGTCTTCACGGCTGATTTCTCAAAAACTACTGGACGGATTTCCTTGACATTTTGCACACTAACTGGAAGTTAGGTCCGATTGAATGTATCAAATTTTCAGAATCGAGGTTTGAAAAAAGTTACTTTTTACGACATACATTGCAAAGAAAACGCTACAACAGAGTCCAAATGCAAAATGCGTGACGTAATCATTTGACGTGGAATAACGTGACGTAATTTCGAGGAGATTTTCGAGGAGGATAAATTTTGAGAACATTGGTGAAGGAGAGAGAAGGATTTTTTTATGATGCGCGTCATTTCGTATCCTGGACGTTTCGTATCTAGTTCAGAACCTATGATGAGTGACATTATCGCAATAAGAAAATTGAGCTAAGACCCAATAGAAGGCAACACATTACGATGGTTCGTCCAAAAGGCTTCATGGCATATATATAGCCTCTCAACTACTACTACTACTACTATTACTACTACTACTACTACTACTACTACTACTACTACTACTACTACTACTTCTACTACTACTACTACTATGAATAAATACTACTCATGTCCCTCCAGGTTTACTGGAGGTCCTACAGACTTTTAAAGTTATAATTGCTTTACAAACATGTATTACCGTTAATTGCCGAATGGCTCAGATGGTTAAAGCGTTGGTCATGTGTGAACGGGTTCAAATCCACGCTGAAACCTTTTTCCCTCTTTTTTGGAGAGGTTGCTGGTTCGAACCCGACCTGTTTTATTGGGGTTTTTTGTGTGTTATTCCCCCCTCTTTTCTCGAGAGGTTGTGGGTTCGAACCCGATCTTTTTTTGTGCCAAAACCTGGAGGTTCAGCGCCAGCGGTTTTTATTAAAGATGCGCGGGATCGTCTAATTGTAATTGGAGTGAGAAAGTGGAGTTGGCTGTATTGAAAGTGCAGCAGGGGCGCTGCTTATTGTATAGTGACGGGTTGTCAGTTTGTCATTGCAGGCCATTCACCCATCCATTCACCTATTCACTCATTCCTTCATTGGAATCGAATTGGGAATTCGAATCCGCTTATTCATCTTCTTCTTCATCAGTATTGTTACTACGGCTATGGTTGCCGATGCAGCAGTGTGTTGCTGCGTGTTGTGTTTGTCTTAGTGCATCCACGCTTGTCGGAGCGAGGTACAGAGTCTCTACCGAGGGTGCTGCTAGTCGCTAGGCGGCAACTCCTGGAGCTGACAGAGGGTCGGAGTCCAAGTGTCCTGGTGGATACATCTACGAGGAGGGAAGTACTTATCCGCAACACCGCTGGAGGGGAGAACGACGACAAGAAGAAGAGCGCGTGAACAGGGAGGTTCACGTAGACCTATCCATGAGGGATATTACTGTGTGTGTTGTGTCAGAATCGTGCTTGGATTTACGTGCTATTCCGGAGGGAATCAAGAGAGGGCACTATACGGTAAGAGTGGTCTTCTTACGCGTTATTATCCATGAGTGAAGCCGAGGGAAACTCTGACAGTAACTTTGGCTAAGGGCCATTATTATTTATCAGGTGTGGAGAGGGAAGGACTGCGCAGGAGTAGTGGCGAAGACGCTGCCGTTTGAGTTCAATCTCAGAGGAAATGAAACTGCGTATGGGTGTGCCCGTGGTGCCGCCTAGGAGTCTAGAATAATGTCTATTATTCTCATCCCTGACCTGAGGAAGTGAGAGGACAGTAATTGTTGAATTCCTTTAGTTAGGAGCGATTACGTGAGTCGAGGACATTGACTGCATCGCTGTTAGAGCGAGAGGAGAGAAGACGCTGGGTGTCCGTTATTATATGTAAATTAAGCGTGGGTGACCTCCGGTCACGGCAGAGGCCTGTGATTGGAGGGCACCCAATGCTTTCCAAGAAGTCGTGTGAGGCCATGCCTGCTGGGGCGTGTCACCTCACCCTGTGGACTTGTGTGAGGAGGGAGAGTCATTTGTGTATTGTCATTGTGCATGCTTGGGGATTGCCTTTTGGGGTTGGGATTTCTTTTCAGTTTTCTTTTCTTTGATTAAACATTGTTTAGAAGTGAATTTACCCTCAGTGTCTCATTTAATTGTTGTTGCTTTTCTTTATTTATTCTTTTAGTTGCAGGAAAGCGACAATCAGGTTTTGCATGAAAACCTTTAGGGAACTGTGTCTGCTTGCTTAGTCAACAACAGATAAACAAACAGAGACAAGAGAAACCCTAACTCAAAGCAACAACTACAATACACGAGGGTTACTCGCACTACAGTTTGCCATTTCTGTCCTCACAGGTACCCGTTTTTGCTCATAGCTGAGAAGAAGCAATGTGAATGAAGCACCTTTGCCCAAGGTTGCAAATCCAGGAACCGCGCAGCTTCGAACGCCGCACCCACTGGCCGCAAGTGACTCTAATGACTTCCGTCGTCTTTTTTGCGCGGTCTACTTTTGT
>JAWQFJ010005393.1:0-10000 GCA_034096865.1 Theodoxus fluviatilis
GTTGGTGGGCGGTTTCCGTAGGGTGTGCCCTATCCAGCCCCATCGTCTCTTCCTGATTTCTTTTTCTGCAGAAAGTTGGCGAGTCCTTTCCCAAAGGTTGGCGTTGCTGATAGTGTCGGGCCAGCGGATACGAAGAATCCTTCTGAGGCAGCTGTTGATGAAGGTCTGGACTTTCCTGATGGTGGTCTTGGTCGTCCTCCAGTTCTCCGCTCCATACAGTAAGACTGACTTGACGTTGGAGTTGAACAATCGGATCTTGGTGGCCAAAGACAGCTATCTGGAAGACCAGATGTTCTTGAGCTGGATGAAGGCGGCCCTTGCTTTGCCGATCCTTACCTTGACATCTGCATCTGTGCCTCCCTCCTGGTTGAAGATGCTACCCAGGTAGGTGAAGGACTGAACTTCTTCCAGGGGACTTCCATTTAGGGTGACTGGTTAGGTACTGGTGGAGTTGGTCTTCAGGATCTTAGTCTTGTTCTTGTGGATGTTGAGGCCAACCTGTGTCGACGTGGCTGCCAGGATGTCCGTCTTCTCCTGCATCTGCTGTCGGCTATGAAAGAGGAGAGCGAGGTCTCAGCAAAGTCTAGATCATCAAGCTGGGTCCACAGGGTCCACTGGATTCCGTTCCTTCTTTCGCTGGTGGATTCCTTCATAATCCAATAGATAGCGAGAAGGAAGAGGAACGGCGACAACAAGCATCCTTGTCGGACTCCGGTTCACACCTGGAAGCTGTCTGTTAGCTGCCCTCCATGGATAACTCTGCATGACATGCCTTCATAGGAGTTCCGTATGAGGTTGACTATCTTGGCTGGGATGCCATAGTGACGAAGGAGCTTCCAGAGGGTCTCTTGATCCACACTATCAAACGCCTTTTCATAGTCGACGAAGTTGATGTACAATGGCGAGTTTCACTCCAGGGACTGCTCGACTATAATACAATCTGGTCCGTGCAAGATCTATTCTGCCGGAAGCCTGCCTGCTCGTCTCCCAGCTGTGGATCGACGGTATCCTTCATCCTCTCCAAGAGGACCCGATTGAAGACCTTGCCAAGCACAGATAGGAGTGTGATGCCTCTGTAGTTGTAACAGTTGCTGAGGTCACCTTTCTTGGGGAGCTTGATCAGGTAACCCTCATTCCAGTCTGCCGGACGTCTTCTTCTTCCCAGATTCTCTCGAAGAGTGGGTACAGCATCTCCAATGGCGCATCCAGGTCTGCTTTCAGTGCCTCTGCTGAAATGTTGTCAGGACCCGCCGCTTTCCCGTTCTTCATCAGGGTAATGGCCTTCCTGATCTCTTCTCCGGTCGGCTTCTCGCAACTGATTGGGAGAACCGTGTCTGCTGGTACGATGGTTGGTGGGTTCGGGGGTGAAGGTCTATTCAGGAGTTCCTCAAAGTGATTGGCCCATCTGTTCAGCTGATGGTCTATGCTGTTGATTGTGTTTCCCTGCTTGACTTTGACGAGTCTTTCTGGCCTGATGAACTTACCTGAGAGTCGCTCGGTGATATCATACAGCTGTTTTATGTCGCCGCTGAATCCTGCTTGCTCCGCCTTGGCTGCCAGCCCGTCCATATTCTCTCTTTTATCCTTCCTGATGTTCTTCTTCACTTCTCTGTGGGCTTCTGCGTATTCTCGTTGTGCCTTGGCCTTTGCTGTTCTTGTTCTGCTGTTGTTGACATCCGCCTTCTTTTTCTTCCTAAACTCTAACTTGCTCAAGGTCTCTGCTGTGACCCAATCCTTCTGTCGGTGTTTCTTTGGACCCACTACGTCCTGGCAAGATGATCTTAGTGATTCTTTCACTTTCTGCCACCTGTTGACTACACTGTATTCCTTCTCTTCTAAAAGTTCCAGAAGTGCTTCAAACTTGTTCTTTGGCGCCAGACTAAACTGTTCCTTTGTCTTGGGGTATTTCAGGAGTCCGATGTTGTACTTGACTCTTCTGTCTGACGCGTCTGTGTGGTTTCTCTTCAGCTTCAACTTCAGTCTGGCCACCACCAGGTGATGGTCAGACGCCACGTCTGCTCCTCTTCTCACTCTGACGTCCTGCAGGGATCTTCTGAATTTTTTGTTAATGCAGACGTTGTCAATTTGGTTCTCTGTGAAGTTGTCCGTTGATATCCGTGTACTCTTGTGCATCCGCTTATGATAAACGATGCTGTCTCCGATGAGCAGGTTGTTGAGTGCACACATATCCGCAAACCTCTCCCCATTCTCGTTCATTTCTCCTAGAGCCTGCGTGCCCATGACTTGTTCATATCCGGTATTGTCTGACCCAATCTTGGCGTTGACATCTCCCATGAGGATGGTGACGTCCTTGTCCGGGAAGGTCTCGAGGATCTTTTGCATTCTGCTGTAGAACTGGTCCTTGTCCTCTTCCTCACTGTCGTTTGTTGGCGCGTAGCATTGGACGATGTTCATCTTGATCTTCCTCTTCTTTGTATGGAAGGATGCTGTGAAGATCCTGGGGCCGTGTGCTTCCCATCCATCAGTGCCCTCTGTGTTTGCTTGGACAGCATGAATCCTACTCCCTGTGTGTGGGGTGTGTCGCTCTCTTCATGCCCGGAGTACAGCAACAGCTCTCCTGTCATCATTCGTCTCTGTCCAGCTTGGGTCCATAGCGTCTCGCTGATGCCTAACACGGTCAAGTTGTTGTTCCTCATTTCTGCGGCTACCTGTGAGGTCTTTCCTGACTCGTACATGGTCCTAACATTCCATGTGCCGATGGTGGTTCTCCTGGTTGAGAGAAGGGTAGTCGGCTTTGTGGCTTCCTCTCGGCTTTCACCACACAGTGTCATAGGTCTTCGCGAAGAAGAACCTTCCTCTCCCAGGATAAAGGTGTCTGTTTCTTCTGTTTTTTGGCGTTTTTGTAGCGAGCTCTTTTTTACGGGGTGGGGTTGCTAGCCCCACGCCAAACTCTCCTCCTTTTGCAGCCGGGCTTGATAATGTCCTTGGCGGAGTTACACTGCCTTTACATCTGATTAAATCATATTGACTTATGTTGTCACGAGAGAGAGAGAGAGAGAGAGAGAGAGAGAGAGAGAGAGAGAGAGAGAGAGAGAGAGAGAGAGAGAGAGAGAGAGAGAGAGAGAGAGAGAGAGAGAGAGAGAGAGAGAGAGAGTGGGAGAGAGAGAGAGAGAGAGAGAGAGAGAGAGAGAGAGAGAGGGAGAGAGAGGGAGAGAGAGGGAGAGAGAGAGAAAGAGAGAGTGGGAGAGAGAGAGAGAGAACGAGAGACAGAGAGAGACAGAGACACAGAGAGAGAGACAGAGAGAGTGACATATAGAGAGAAAGGCAGACAGAGAGACAGACAAACAGAAAGGGGGATAGAGTTCATTATCACAACTGGTTGAGTCACGTGGTCTGTGTTGAAGTCAGTGCTATATCAAAAGTAGCTCTCACAGAGCCTAATCCGATAAAAAGCATATGTTCAGCTTTAAAACACTTGTCACCCAAGAGGTGCATGGCTGATGGTACTATTAAAGGACATGTTGTTTACATTTTGTAAAATAAGCTTTAACTCTGCTTCAAAGCTAAAATACGTGTACACGACCCAAGTAGCGTTCCAGCTATCGATCATTATACACAGGAATGACTGTGCTGTGACGAGACAACACCTGCCTAGTCATCATCAAAGGACAAATTTCGTAATTTCAAAGTGAAACGTATGTGCATTGCCATAACTCTAGAGTTTCACGTATCTTGTCTGTCTACCAAGTATCGGTACCCAACCTTGTCGGATGCAAGCTCAGAAGGGATTTAATTTGTGAGTAGGGATATCATAAAGGCTTCCATAAACGGGTCACACTGTTGAACTCGTCCATGGGCAGGAGTGAGGAAAGACAGCAAAGCTGCAGGCATTCTAGTTCACTAGAGACTTCGCCTACCGGGAAAAGTGTCTCTAGCCCAGTTGACATCACGTGATAGAAGGTTTTCGCCCGAAATATGCTAATGGAGATCACACGAGAGGTTTGTGGGATAGCCGATCTGCTCCCTGACATACGCCGTTAAAGAAGTTCAATGACTATTTCCGCATAAAACTCTTAACGTACTCTTGTTGGGGCAATAAACAAGCGTTTATCCCTCTAGGTTTACTGGAGGTCCCTCAGACTTTATCTGTCTGTCTGTCTGTGTGTGTGTTTGTCTGTTTCGACTTAACGCCTGATATCTCAAGAACTATTTGACTGATTTCCTTGACATTTTGCAGACTTACTGGAAGTTAGGTCCGATTGAATGTATCAAATTTTTAGAAGCAAGGTTTAAAAAAAAGGTGGTTTCTTAAGGCCGTAAACACGAAAACAGCCCCCTAAAATGTCAATTGACGGAATGGCAAATTGCAAAATATGTGACGTGATCAATAACGTGACGTAATTTTATCCCTCCAGGTTTGCTGGAGGTCCTACAGACGGTATCTGTGTGTCAGTCTGTCAGTAACGACTTAACGGCTGAAATCTCAAAAACTACGGGACGGATTTCCTTGACATTTTGCACACTTACTGGAAGTTAGGTCGAATAGAATGTATCAATATTTCAGAATCAAGGTTTAAAGAGAAAGTGGTTTTTTAAGGTTGTAAACTCGAAAGCACCTCCCTAAATAGTCAATTGATGGAATGGCGAAATTCCAAATGTGTGACGTAATCAATAACGTGACGTTATTTTATCTGTAGTCTGTGTGTCTGTCTCGACTTAACGGCTGATATCTCAAAAACTGCTGGACGGATTTCCTTGACATTTTGCACTCTTACTGGAAGTTTGGTCTGATTGAAGGTATCACATATTCAGAATCAAGGTTTGAAGAGAAAGTGATTTATTTAAGTTGTAATCTCGAAAACCTCCTCCCTCAAAATCAGTTGATGGAATGGCGATAATATTTCGCCTTTTCCTCCACTCCCGTCACCAGCAGCTTTTCTCCCACGCTGTACAAGCGCTCACCAATTACATAAATAGTTTTTTGTGATCCTCCCCAGAAGGAAAAAAACGCCTTTGCTTTCAAAAATACCATTTTACAGTCAAAATTGTCCACCCGCATGGACGGTCCAAACCTTCGAACAGTGTAACAACTTTTTAGTCTGTTCGCGTGGCCTAATGGCAGTGAATCAATATTAAATTTGGCTGAAATAGACCTTGAGTATCCTAAAATGTACAAGACCGCTCAAATTTCATGAACTATCATCCATTTTTCTACAATTTACAGTGCAAAATACGAAGCGAGAGAGTTTACGGAAAAGAACGTTATAATTGCTTTACAAACACGTAGTAACGTCAGTTGCTGAATGGCTCAGATGGTTAAAGCATTGGACTATTGTTACGTTAGGTCATGCGTGAACGGGTTCGAATCCGCGCTGAAACTTTTTCCCCCTCTTTTTTCGAGAGGTTGTTGGTTCGAATCCGACCTGTTTTTGTGTGTATTTTTGTGTTTTTCTCTCTCTTTTCTCGAGAGGTTGCGGGTTTGAACCCGATCTTTTTTTGGTGCCAAAACCTGGAGGTTCAGCGCCAGCGGTTTTTATCTGAATGTCTGTCAGTCCTGATTTATCGGCTGATATCTCAAAAACTGATGGACAGATTTCCTGAACATTTTGCACACTTACTGGAAGTTAGGTCTGATTGAATGTATCAAATTTTCAGAATCGTGGTTTGAAAAGAAAGTGATTTATTTAGGTTGTAAACTCGAACCCCCCCCTCCCTCCCCCCAAATGTCATTTCAAGGAATGGCAAAATGCGTGGCCTAATCAAAATCGAGTCAAACAGAGTTATCTTTTCCTACTTTTAGCAAAACAATGGTTTCTTCGTATGTTGAACGTCTACCAGCAGATGCAAAAAATCGGTACTACGAGAAGATTATTTACGTTGATGGGTTAGATCCGTATGAAATACCAAACAGTTCGTGCTACCATCCATTTTTCTGCAATTTACAGTGCAAAATACGATCAAAGGGGGTTTATGGAAAAGAACGTTATAAATGATATACAAACACTCAGCCATATCAATTTTCAATGGCGCAGTTGGTAGAGCGTTGGACTCTTGGTCATGTGTGACCAGGTTCGATTCTGTGCTGAATATTTTTTTTTCTTCTCTTTTTTCGAGAGGTTGTGGTTTTTTGTGTTTTTGTGTGTGTGTGTTTTTTCCCCCTCTTTTCTCGAGAGGATGCGGGTTCAAACTCTATCTTCTTTTTTTAAAATGCCAAAACTGGAGGATCAGCGCCAGCAGTTTTTATTCGATAAGATAAAATGTTTGTGTTCAAATGGGAACAAGTTTTGACATCTGAATGATTTCTGTAAAAAGTGGAGAAATAAAGCATCAGAACGAACTATTATTGACGCAATGCTGTAATGCAAAGGGTCAAGTATATTAAGCATTCATTGCAAACTGTGCCAGAGTCACGTGACTCGGGTTCACAGAATGTGCTGCAGGGTCATTCAAGCTTGCAAGCAAGAGCATCTGAATGGCGAGCGATCTTGGTTGGTTGGTTAATTCTCAATGAATTCGCAGTGATTCATACATAGAACGACAAAAGGATATGACGATTAGAAAAGGGAATTAAAATAAAACTCGTAAAAACGCAGCCAATCAGATGTTATGGAAGCCTTTCCGAGAAAGGACGTTGGGTGGTCAGGTACATGGAGGATAGACAACGTACATTCGACGGCCGCTTCAGCATGACTGCCGGCAGTGGATTACAAGCCGTGCAGGGAGCAAGCATGTTCTCTTTGACTAGTAGCTGAAATGTGAAAGAAGAAATTCCAAGTTAGGGTTGTTTGAATACAAATTTCGAGGGTGTTTTCACAAATACACCATGATACTTGGAAATACCGACTGCTACAATACAGGTGATAAATTAATAACACTTTCCGATCAAGGGACAGCGAGGTGCTAGCAAACTACTTTCCAAGTGATGTGGTCGTCTCCTCCCGTTCAGTGCCAAAAGCGAGCTCATAAATCGGCTTCTAGCACAAAGTTTCACTTCTCAATTTAAAATAAGGAGTACTTTACATATAACGTGCAGTCTGAACACGTTTTCATGGCTGTGTTGCTTCTGAAAAAAAGCACTTTTCCTCCAACGATAACTAGTCTCAGTTAGAGCAAAAGAACTGATCTTGGCTATAGCGCTGAAGAGGCCGGGAAAAAGTCGAAAGCTATGCGTGGGTGTCTTCTATGTTTTTCTTTGTTGAGTGCATTGTGTACATTTCTTTCTCATGACAAGTATATTTCTGTACACAATGTGCTATGCAGTTTGGAAATGTATGTGACTTATCACGTCCTGACTGCCCAACCAAGCAAACCAACCAAATCGAAAATACTCGAACAGGCGTCATATCATATCTGACCTGGTGTGGGCACGCATGATTGATTGTTCGTTCATTCATTCATTCATTCATTCATTCATTCATTCATTCATTCATTCATTCATTCATTCATTCATTCATTCTTTCATTCATTCATTCTTTCATTCATTCATTCATTCATTCATTCGTTCGTTCGTTCGTTCGTTCATTCATTCATTATCTATTTATTCATCCATTCATTTTCCATCCATTCATCCATGTATTCATCCATCCATCCATCCATCTATTATTCTTTATTCGTTCATCATTCGTTAGTTCTTTCGTGTATTCATTGGTTTGTTCATTCCTTCATCCATTTATTCGTTCGTTCGTTTGTCTGTCTTTTTTGACTCACATGCGAAGCAAAAGTGAGTCTATGTACTCAACCGTGTCGTCCGTCTGGGCGTCCAGGCGTCCGGGCGTCCGGGCGTCCGGGCGTCCGGGCGTCCGGGCGTCCGGGCGTCCTGGCGTCCGTGAAAAACTTAAACGTTGGATTTGTCTCGGAGACTATTAAGTCTATCAACACCCAATTTGGCATGATGGTGTATGATGACAACGCGTCAAAAAACATACATAGTGACTTGACCTTGCTTCAAGGTCAAGGTCGCAGGGGCCATAAATGTTGTCTAAAAAACAGCCATTTTTCACATTTTCCCAATGTTCTCTAAAGTTTTTAAGATTGGATACTTGACCTAAATATGGTGTATAGGGCAAAGTAATTCCTATCTTTTGATACCAGATTGATTAAAATTGCTTCAAGATCAAGGTCACAGGAGCTCTTTAAATTTGGATTGTATACATATTTTGAAGTGACCTTGACCCTGAACTATGAAAGATAACTTTTCCAAACTTCATAACACTGTAGTACACATGTTATACTTTCATAATAGGTCACCTGTGTTGTCCGTCTGGGCGTCCAGGCGTCCGTCCGGGCGTCCGGGCAGACCGGGCATCCGGGCATCCTGTAATCCGTAAAAAAACTTAAACGTTAGATTTTTCTAGGAGACTATTAAGTCTATCAACACCCAATTTAGCATGATGGTGTAGGATGACAAGGCGTACAAAAAAAATACACAGTGACTTGACCTTGCTTCAAGGTCAAGGTCACAGGAACTCTTTAAAGTTGGATTGTATATATATTTTGAAGTGACCTTGACCCTGAACTTTACAAGATAACTGTTCCAAACTTCATAATATTGTAATACACATGTTATACTTTCATCGTGAGACACATTTGGTCACATATCATCAAGGTCAAGGTCACTTTGACCCTTATGAAATGTGACCAAAATGGGGTAGTAAACCACTAAAAGTGACCATATCTCATGGTAGAAAGTGCCAATAAGCACCATTGTGCTTCCTATGTCTTGAATGAACAGCTTTGTGTTGCATGACCTTGGATGACCTTGACCTTGGGTCAAGGTCACATGTATTTTGGTAGGAAAAATGTGTAAAGCAGTGTATGATGTCATTGCTAGGTTTAGTTGTTTGACCTTGACCTTGAAGGACACCTGAAGGTCAAGGTCATGTAAAGGTCAAGGTCAAGCATGTGTCGTATGGGCTTTGCCCTTCTTGTTGTTGTTCGTGCCTTTGCAGGATGGCTTGATTTGTTTGCACGTTTCTCGGTTTATCCCGATCTGTATGTTTGCTTGTGTGCTTGTGTGTGTGTATTTGTTTATGTGTTTAACGTTCTCCTTCTCACTCCTTGTGTTGCAGAGAGCCTTATGCTACAACAGGTGGGGCACCTACGGCCACCCATGGGGTTATTTCCGTTGCCCCCTATCACATCAGGACCAGAACTGGACATACTGCTGTGGCTATCGCTGGCACGAAATCTGCTGCGATTACATTGCTTATTACCCGATAATGCCGTAAGTCTGGAACGGTGGTGACTGGGTGCTGATACTGATCATTGCTGCTGCTGCTGTTGTTGCTGCTGCTGCCGCTGTTGCTGCTGCTGCTGCTGCTGCTGTTGCTGTTGCTGCTGCTGCTGCATCTGTTGTTGACGTTGTGCACGTGATTAATGTTGTTTTTGTTGTAGAGACGGTATTGTTGTTGTCGCTGCTTACACTGAAGCTTCAGTTGCTCTTAATGTTGCTGCTGCGACTTCTGTTGTTGTTTTTGATGATATGGTTATTATTGATGCTGTTGTTGTTGAATAGCTGTTATTTTTCTTGTTTTGTTGTTGTTGCTGCTGTTGATGTTCTTGTTTAAAATGTCGCAGTCATCATAGATTTGATGTTTGCTTGTTTGTTTTGTCTTGTTCCTGTTTTCATTTATTGTACTTTCATTTTCCTTCTTTTCTTCGCTTTTTTCTTCTTTCCTTTGTCTCTTTTTCTCTGTCTAGTTTTCTTTCTTCTTTCTTTCTTTCTTTCTTTCTTTTTTTTATTTCTTTCTTTCTTTCTTTCTCTCTTCCTTTCTTTCTTTCTTTCTTTCTCTCTTTCTTTCTTTCTTTCTTTCTTTCTTTCTTCCTTTCTTTCTTTCTTTTCCCTTTTTTTTTCTTTCCCTTCCTTTTCTTTCCTTTCCTTTCCTTTCCTTTTCTTTTCTTTCCTTTTCTTTTCTTTTCTTTCCTTTTCTTTCCTGTTCTTTTCTTTCCTTTCCTTTTCTTTTCTTTTCTTTTATTTCCTTTCCTTTCCTTTTCTTTTCTTTCCTTTTCTTTTCTTTTCTTTCCTTTTCTTTCCTGTTCT
>JAWQFJ010005393.1:12500-27232 GCA_034096865.1 Theodoxus fluviatilis
CCATCCATTTATCCATCAGCTTTTCCATTCAACCATCCTTCATTTTATCTATTTAATCACCAATTTTCCATCCATCCATCCATCAGTCATCCGTATGTTTATCCATCCATCATCCTACCCACATTTCTTTTTATTCATCTATCTATGCACTTTCCCATTCATGCATCCATTCACCCACCAATCCATCCACCCATTTTTTTCCGACCAGCTATCAATCCATCCATCCATCCATCTCTCCCTCCATTCATCTATTCATTCTTCCGTTAAACAGTTTACCCAATCTTCAATTAATTCACGTATTTTTCTATACAGCCATCCATTCACTTTTCCATCCATCCCTCCATCTGTCCGTCCGTCCATCCATCCATCCATCCACCAATCCATCATCTATCCACCCATACAACCATCCATCCATCCATCCATCCATCCGTTCACCCATCCATCCGTGTATCCATCCATCCATTCTTTCACCATTCATCCATCTAACCATCCATCCATCGTCCATCCATCCATTCAACTATCCATCCATTTTAGAGCTTACTATCCATGCATTCTTTTACTATCCATCCATCCACCCACCCATCCATCCACCCACCCAATCCCCCATCCATCCACCCACCCATCCATCCACCCACCCAATCCCCCATCCATCCATCCATCCATCCATCATCCATCCATCCATCCATCCATTTATCCATTCATCCATCCATCCATTCGTCTACCCATCCACCCATCCACCCATCATCCATTAACCCATCCATTCACCCATTCATCCATCCGTTCGTCAGTCTGTCCATCCATCCGTCCATCTTACATCCATTCATCATCTTTGATATTCATCCATCCATCTAGCCAGCCAGCCAGCCAGCCAGCCACCCATCCATCTACCCATCAGTTTATATATTCATTCATCTATCCATTTATCCATCCATCAATTCATCCATATATCCATTATCCGTCATCTATCCATCCACCCACCAATCCATCAATCATCCATTTATCCACCCACCCATCCATCCATGCATCCATCCATCCTTGCTTCCATCCATCCATCCATTCAACCGTCCATACAACCATCCATCCATCCATCCATTCATCATCTATCCACCCATCCATCTTTTCATACATCGATCCTTTTTTCTATACGTCCATTTAGTCCGTGTTTTATTCTACCCATTCCCTTTACTATCCATCCAGCCATACATCTATCTACCTAACCATCCATTCATCATCCATCCATCCATCCGCCTATCAGTCCATCCATTTATCCATCCATCCATCCATCATCCGTCCATCCATCCATCCATCCATCATCCGTCCATCCATCCATCCATCCATCATCCACCCATTCATCCATCCGTTTGTTCATCCGTCCATCCATCCGCCCATCTTACCATCCATTCATCATCTTTGCTATTCATCCATCCATCCATCCATCTATGTAGCCAGGCAGCCATCCATCCACCCATCCATCTACCCATCAGTTTATATATTCATTCATCTATCCATTTATCCATCTATCCATTATTCTTTCCATCCATCTATCCATTATCCGTCCATATATCTATTAACCCACCAATCCATCAATAATCCACCCATCCATCCACCCACCCATCCATCCATGCATTAATCCATCCTTGCTTCCATCCATCAATCCATCCATCAATCCATCGATCCATCCATCCATCCATCCATCCATCCATCCATCCATCCATCCATCCATCCATCCATCCATCCATCCATCCATCCATCCATCCATCCATCCATCCATCCATAATTTATTCACCCATCCATCTTATCATACATTGATCCTTTTTTACTCACATGCGAAGCTAAAGTGAGTCTATGTACTCACCCGTGTCATCCGTCCGGGCGTCCGGGCGTCAGGGCGTCCGGGCGTCCGAGAGTCCGTGAAAAATGTTAACGTTGGATTTTTCTCGAAGACTATTAAGTCTATCAACATCCAACTTACCATGATGGTGTATGATGACAACGCGTCAAAAAACAAACATAGTGACTTGACCTTGCTTCAAGGTCAAGGTCGCAGGGGCCGTAAATGTTGTCTAAAAACAGCAATTTTTCACATTTTCTCAATTTTCTCTGAAGCGTTTGAGATTGGATACCTGACCTTAATATGGTTTATAGGGCAAATTAATCCCTAAATTTTGATAGCAGTTTGATTGACCTTGCTTAAAGGTCAAGGTCACAAGAGCCATTTTTTACATTTTCCCAATTTTCTCTGAAGTTTTTGAGATTGAGTACCTGACCTATATATGGTGTATAGGGCAAAGTAATCCCTATCATTTGATACCAGTTTGATTGAAATTGCTTCAAGATCAAGATCACAGGAGCTCTTTAAAGTTGGATTCTGTACATTTTTTGAAGTGACCTTGACCCTCAACTATGAAAGATAACTTTTCCAATCTTCATAACATTGTAGTACACATGTTATTTTTTCATAATAGGCCACCTGTGGCGTCTGTCCGGGCGTCCAGGCGTCCGTCCGAGCGTCCGGGCAGACCGGGCGTCCGGACGTCCTTTAATCCGTAAAAAACTTTAACGTTGGATTTTTCTAGGAGACTATTAAGTCTATCAACACCCAAGATGGCATGATAGTGTAGGATGACAAAGCGTACAAAAATATACACAGTGACTTGACCTTGCTTTAAGGTCAAGGTCACGGGAATTCGTTAAATTTGGATTGTATACACATTTGGAAGTGACCTTGACCCTGATGATAACTCTTCCACACTTCATAACTTTGTTGTACACATATTATACTTTCATTATTAGACACATTTGGTCACATATCATGAAGAGCAAGTTCACTTTGACTCTTATGAAATGTGATCAAAATGGGGTAGTGAACCACTAAAAGTGACATATCTCATGGTAGAAAGTGCCAATAAGCACCATTGTGCTTCCTATGTATTAAATTAACAGCTTTGCGTTGCATGAACTTGGATGACCTTGATCTTGGGTCAAGGTCACATGTATTTTGGAAGGGAAAATGTGTAAAGCAGTTCTTAATGTATGATGCCATTGCTAGGTTTAGTTGTTTGATCTTGACATTGAAGGTCACCCTGAAGGTCAAGGTCATGTAAAGGTCAAGGTCAAGCATGTGAGTCGTATGGGCTTTGCCCTTGTTGTTTATCAATCCAGTCATACCTCTATCCACCTATCCATCCATGCATCATCCATCCATCCATCCGCCCATCAGTCCATCTATTCACCATCCATCCATTCAACTATTCATCCATGCAACCATCTTTTAATTTATTCATTCATCCATCCCCTTTTATATCCATCAATTCCTTTATCTATCCATCCCTTTTTCTATTCGTCCATTCATCCCCTTTTCTATCCATTCATCCATCAGTCCGTCCATCTTATCATCCATTAATTCCCCTTTCTATTTATCAATCCACCCATCCATACATCTATCCAGCCAGCCAGCCACCCATCCATCCATCCATCAATCAATCAGTCTATATATTGATTCATCTATAATTTATGCATCCATCCATCCATTATCCATTCATCCACCCATCCACCCACCAATCAAAAATCCGTCCATCCACCCATCCACCCATCCATCCATGCATCCATCCATTCATCCATCCATCCTTCATTTGTCCATCCATCCATCTTTTCAACCATCAATTTTTTAATACATTCAGTTATTCCATCATTTCATGCACCCATTCCATTTTTGACTCACATGCGAAGCAAAAGTGAGTCTATGTACTGAGCCGTGTCGTCCGTCCGTCCGTCCGTCCGTCCGTCCGTCCGGGCGGGCGTCCGTCCGTCCGTCCGTAAAAAACTTAAACGTTGGATTTTTCTCGGAGACTATTAAGTCTATCAACACCAAATGTGGCATGATGGTGTATGATGACAAGGCCTCAAAAAATATACATAGTGACTTGACCTTGCTTCAAGGTCAAGGTCACAGGAGCCATAAATGTGGTCTCAAAAACAGTCATTTTTCACATTTTCCCAATTTTCTCCCACGTTATTGAGAATGGCGACCTTAGCTACAAGTGGTATATAGGTCAAAGCAAGCCCTATATTTTGATACTAGTTTGGTTGACCTTGCTTCAAGGTCAAGGTCACAGGAGCTCTTCAAAGTTGGATTGTATACATATTTTGAAGTGACCTTGACCCTGAACTATGGAAGATAACTGTTTCAAACTTAATAATTATGTGGGGCACATGTTATACTTTTATCATAAGACACATTTGGTCACATATCATCAAGGTCAAGGTCACTTTGACCCTTATGAAATGTGACCAAAATGGGGTAGTGAACCACTAAAAGTGACTATATCTCATGGTAGAAAGTGCCAATAAGCACCATTGTGCTTCCTATGTCTTGAATTAACAGCTTTGTGTTGCATGACCTTGGATGACCTTGACCTTGGGTCAAGGTCACATGTATTTTGGTAGGAAAAATGTGTAAAGCATTTCTTTGTGTATGATGTCAATGGTAGGTTTAGTTGTTTGACCTTGACCTTGAAGGTCACCTGAAGGTCAAGGTCATATGAAGGTCAAGGTCAAGCATGTGAGTCGTATGGGCTTTGCCCTTCATTTTCTATCCATCCATCCATCCATCCATCCATCCATCCATCCGTCATCCATGCATCTATCCTCCCATCCATCCATCCACCCATCAGTCCATCCATCCATCCATCCATCTATACTGCCATTCACCATCCATACATTTATCTATCCATCCATCCAAACATCTTTTCATCTATTCTTCCATCCGTCCCATTTTCTATCCATCCATCCAGCTATCTATCCATCCCCTTTTCCATCCATCCTTCAATCCCTCCATCCAGGAATCCGTCTTACCATCCATCCATCATCTTTTCTATCCACTAATCCCAGTAGTTATACAGTTGACGGTTTGACCTCATTATTTACCACCCCTAATTAGCCGACTGTTCATCTTTTTCATCTAATTGGTTTGAGTGTTGCCTTTTTTTAGACGAGTGAGGGAGGCAGGGAGGGAGCGAAGCAGCTGCCCAATGGTCGGCTGAAAGCAGTCACCTGCTGCACTGCATGTCTAAGGCGCCACAGGATTATTGATCAAACTTTGCCGCTAAAATTAGCCACTAAACGCTCGCAGCTCTGCGATGTCCATCACTAACTTCGTTAAAAACGAAGAAAATTACATGTTTTAGAGTGCTGTTAAATTACTGAATTCATTTTTGACTCACATGCGAAGCAAAAGTGAGTCTATGTATTCACCCATTTCGTCCATCTGGGCGTCTGGGCGTCTGTTTAAAACATTAACGTTGGATTTTTCTCAAAGACTATTAAGTCTATCAACACCAAATTTGGCATGCTGGTGTATGATGACAAGGCGTAAAAAAATACATAGTGACTTGACCTTGCTTCAAGGTCGCGGTCGCAGGGGCCGTAAATGTTGTATAAAAAACAGCAACTTTTCACATTTCTCAATTTTATCTGAAGCGTTTGAGATTGGATACCTGACCTAAATATGGTGCATAGGGCAAATTAATCCCTAAATTTTGATAGCAGTTTGACTGACCTTGCTTAAAGGTCAAGGTCACAAGAGCTCTTTAAAGTTGGATTGTATACATAATTTGAAGTGACCTTGACCCTGAACTATGGAAGATAACTCTTCCAAACTTCACGACATTGTAGTATGTATGTATGTATGTATGTATTTTCATTTTTACTGCGCCATTATCACGATAAACATGCTCATGGCGCGACAAGACGAAATAAAAAAGTTTTGAGGCCAGTTTTAAATGCGGCCAAGGATGGACTAACCCTCAGACCCTCAGGAAGTTGGTTCCAGAGTCTCGGTCCAACAACGCTGAAGGAGCGGTCACCGAAGCTCCGTAACCTTGTTTGTGGGACAATCAATAGTCTTCTTTTTGAGGAACGGAGATTCCTTGTGGGGTTGTGAGGTCTAAGGAGTTCTCCGAGGTAGGTTGGGGCTTCACCAGTTTCACACTTAAACACGATGGAGAGGGTCTTAAATTCCACCCGTTGGCGAACTGGAAGCCAATGAAGGTCACTGAGAACAGGGGTTATGCGAGCCCACCTCGGCAGTCGCTTCACTACCCTAGCTGCAGAATTCTGAAGACGCTGAAGTTTCTGCAATTGACCGTTGGTTGCAGCAGTCAGCAGACTGTTGCAGTAATCAAGATGGGACAACACAAGAGTCACCACCAGGGCTGCTGCAGTCTTTTCAGTCAGACAATCCCTGATACTCCAAATGCGGTGTAGGTGCATGTAGCCTGAGGAGATGATTTTACGAATTTGGGGGTCTGGTGACAAGTTTTGATCTAACATGACCCCGAGATATTTCGCACTTGCGGCAAATGCTATGTTCGCCCCTGCTATGTTAATATGTGTTTCTCTGATCAATTGCCTGCTTTTTTCCCTACCAATGAGAATCACTTCAGTCTTGTCTTCATTGAGTTTGAGGTGATTGGCCGACATCCATTCCTTGATGTCACTACAGCAGTTTTGCATAGTACACATGTTATACTTTCATTCTAGGTCACCCATGTCGGCCGTCCTGGCCTCCGGGCATCCGTACTATGTACGTGTTCGTACGCCTTGTCATCCTACACCACCATGCCAAATTGGGTGTTGATAGATTTAATAGTCTCCGAGAAAAAGCCAACGTTAAAGTCTTTTATGGACGACAGGACGCCCGGACGCCCGGACGCTAGGACGCCAGGACGCCCGATCGGACAACACAGATGACCTAGTATGAAAGTATAAAATGTTCACTACAATGTTGTGAAGTTTGGAAGAGTTATCTTCCATAGTTCGGGGTCAAGGTCACTTCAAAATATGTATACAATCCAATTTTAAAGAGCTCCTGTGACCTTGAGCTTGAAGCAAGGTCAAGTCATTATGTATATTTTTGTACGCCTTGTCAACCTACACCATCATGCCAAATTGGGTGTTGATAGACTTAATAGTCTTTGAGAAAAATGACTTGACCTTGCTCTAAGATCAAGGTCACAGCAGCCGTAAATGTTAAAACAAGAAGGGCAAAGCCCATACGACTCACATGCTTGACCTTGACCTTTATATGACTTTGACCTTCAGGTGACCTTCAAAGTCAAGGTCAAATAACTAAACCTACCAATGACATCATACATTAAGAAATGATTTACAAATTTTTCCTACCAAAATATATGTGACCTTGACCCAAGGTCAAGGTCATCCAAGGTCATGCAACACAAAGCTGTTAATTCAAGACATAGGAAGCACAATGGTGATTATTGGCACTTTCTACCATCTCCATCTCTCTCTCGCTATCTATCTATCTCTCT
The DNA here is from genome assembly GCA_034096865.1 of Theodoxus fluviatilis. Taxonomy (NCBI): domain Eukaryota; kingdom Metazoa; phylum Mollusca; class Gastropoda; order Cycloneritida; family Neritidae; genus Theodoxus; species Theodoxus fluviatilis. The sequence continues at coordinate 19,829 of JAWQFJ010005393.1, forward strand.
CTCCATCTCCCTCTCTCTCTATATTTCTCTCTCTCTCTCTCTCTCTCTCTCTTTCTCTCTCTCTCTCTCTCTCTCTCTCTCTCTCTCTCCCCCTCTCTCTCTCTCTATCTCTCTCTCTCTCTTCTCTCTCTCCTCTCTCTCTCTCTCTCTCTCTCTCTCTCTCTCTCTCTCTCTCTCTCTCTCTCTCTCTCCCTCCCTCCGTCTCCCTCCCTCTCTCTCCACCACCCTCATCCAAAACAAGAAGGGCAAAGCCCGTACGACACACATGCTTGACCTTGGGTCAAGGTCATCCAAGGTCATGTAACACAAAGCTGTTAATTCAAGACATAGGAAGCACAATGGTGCTTATTGGCACTTTCTACTATGAGATATGGTCACTTTTAGTGGTTCACTACCCCATTTTGGTCACAATTCATAAATGTCAAAGTGACCTTGACCTTGATGATATGTGACCAAATGTGTCTTATAATGAAAGTATAACATGTGCCCCACATAATTATTAAGTTTGAAACAGTTATCTTCCATAGTTCAGGGTCAGGGTCACTTCAAAATATGTATACAATCCAACTTTGAAGAGCTCCTGTGACCTTGTCCTTAAAGCAAGATCAACCAAATTGGTATTAAAAGATAGAGATTACTTTGCCCTATATACCACATATAGGTCATGTATCCAATCTGAAAATCTTCAGAGAAAATTGAGAACATGTGAAAAATGACTGTTTTTAGACAACAATTATGGCCCCTGCGACCTTGACCTTGAAGCAAGGTTAAGTCACTATGTGTGTTTTTTGAGGCCTTGTCATCATACACCATCATGCCACATTTGTATTGATAGATTTAATAGTCTCCGAGAAAAATCCAACGTTAAAGTTTTCGGACGCCCGGACGCCCGGACGCCCGGACGCCCGGACGCCCGGACGGACGAAAAGGGTGAGTACATAGACTCACTTTTGCTTCGCATGTGAGTCAAAAATGAATTCAGTAATTTCACAATGAAGCCACCATGCTTTAACGACACTCTAAACTCTGTAATTTTCATCGTTTTTAACAAAATTAGTTATAGACTTTGGAGAGTTGCAAGCGTTTAGCGGCAAAGCCGGATCAATAATCCTATGGCGCCTTAGCCATGCAGTGCAGCAAATGGCTGCTTGCAGCTGACCACTGGGCAGCTGCTTCGCTCCCTCCCTGCCTCCCTTGCTCATATAAAAAAATGAACGCTCAGACCAATTAGGGGTGGTAATTAATGAGATCACACCACCAACTGTATAACTACTCATCCCCTTTTCCAGATGGTGGGGGTGGCTCATAATGTGTCTGGCGATATCGATCTTCATCCTTTGCCTGGTGGGATGCTACTTGTACGAACAAAATCGACAACAGCGGCAGCCTAACAGTAAGTGTTCCCAGAATCATGCACTCGCATGCACGCATGCAGACACAAACACAAACACACATGCCCTCGCGCACGCACACACACAAGTGCACAGAAACACAAACACTTACACACGCACACATACGAACATGCACACGCACACACATACGAACATGCACACGCACACACCTACATAAACACACACGTGCTCGAATACACGCATTCATGCAGATAGACAGACAGACAGACAGACAGACAGACAGACAGACAGACAGACAGACAGACAGACAGACAGACAGACAGACAGACAGACAGACAGACAGACAGACAGACGGACGGAACGGACGGAACGGACGGAACGGACGGACGGACAGACAGACAGACAGACATACAGACAGACAGAGAGACAGACAGACAGACAGATAGACAAACATACAGACAGACAGACAGAGAGACAGACAGACAGACAGACAGACAGACGGACAGACAGACAGACAGACAGACAGACACAGACACACAGACGGACAGCCCGCCAGCCGGCCAGCCAGCCAGCCAGCCAGACAGACAGACAGACATACACTTGCACATACATGCATACATACACATACGCACACACACACACACACACACACACACACACACACACACACACACACACACACGCGCGCACATGTATCCTACAGTTCTTTCAAATGCTTCAAGTTACAAGACTGTGTCCGCTTATATGTTTCAGTAATCGGTGTAATACGGCCGGCGCCTGTCATTCACACAGTGGGAGCCTACCCTCCCGGGATGGGCCCACCAGGGACCTTCCAAGGACCGGGGGGAGCCTTCCCCCCACCAACATATTCCAACCCCCAGGCAGGCTTTCCCCCTACGCCTGGTCCGCCTGGCGGTCCTGTATATGAACCCCCCAATGTGAACTAGATATAGACACAGCTCCGGCGCAATTTGATAACGCAGCCCCCCGCCTAGGAAGCCACACGTTCTCATCCATGACCTGTAGGCTATAATTAATTCAGGCGGGATGTTCTGCTGGCCAGGCGTGACGCTACGAGGTCTAGTTCATCCTGGTGGCTGAAACCAGTGAAAATTGATTCTGAGTGCCGAACACATACGACGTCATCAATAGTTTGACGCCATCAACATCGTGATTTGCAATAGAATTTCTCCTTTGGTCGTAATTCCAAAACAGATAACACAGAACCTTAAAAATGTAATGGATTGTTCCATAAGTAAAACCCTAAAATTCCACTGAATACCATCAGGATCTGTGTAAGCTTTTTGAGTTATCATGTTAATTAACTGACAAACCGCGGGTAAAAAACTTCCTTGGCGGAGTTAATTTTTTCCCTCTTGGTTTTGCGTCTGCAATGATGGCAATACCATGCTTTTTGTCATGTCTGCTGTGCTACTCACTCATAGTGTTTTGAGACTTTTACAACCGACTATACTGTTCAAAGTTGAAGTCACTTATGACTCATACATTTGCAAAGGGAAGGTTCAATTCATATACCGTTTTGTTTGCTTGTGTACCCATACAAAGGATCCAGCTATGTGGCAGGTGTGAATGTACGACTGTTCAGATGCTTGCCTTCTGCACGTTTGACGAGGGTTGCTTTTTTTTTCGACTGGGAATCTGTAAGTAATGGACATTCTTAGACCAGCAAGTAATCCAAGTGTATTTTGAGTTATAAAAGGAACATTGACAAATCTGTTTTGTCGTGTTTTTTGTTGTTGTTGTTGTTGTTGTTGATTCAATGTCTCCTCCACACTTATGCTTTCTTCTTTCTCTTGTTTCTCCTCAAGCAGAAAGAAGGCATGCCCTGTAGCTCATTACAATAATGTGTTGTGTTGTGTCTTCTTGCCGGCTGGGCTTCGTGGCCGAGTGGTAAGTGCGCTTGACCGGCAGTGTAGCGTGTTAACAAAAGTAGACCGCGCAATAAAGTCGACGGAAGTAATCAGAGAGTTGCCTCCCTTGTTGCTATTTATTTGGACTCCACTATCGCCAGTGTTTTTGTGCGATAGCGGAGGGAGGTGAGTCTCTATTGACTTCCGTCGACTTTTTTGGGCGGTCGACTTTTTTGCACACCACGCGCAGTCACTTGTGGCCAAAGGGTCCGGTGTTCGAAGCTGCGCGAATTCCGGAGTTCTATCCGTGGGCAAAGGTGCTTCACCCACATTGCTTCTCCCCAGCCATGAGTAAAACGGGTACCTGTGAGGACAGAGATGGCAAACTGTAGTGCGAGTAACCCTTGTGTATTGTAGTGTTCCAGCATCGAGCTGGAGTGCTCCATAGGGACCGCAGTTGGAACAGGTACTTGACTGCATCTCAAGAGGTTAGGGTTCATGGCAGGACAGGGCAGGGCAGGACAGGACAGGACAGGACAGGACAGGACAGCACAGCACAGGACCGGACCGGAGAGGACAGGACAGGCCAGGCCAGGCCAGGCCAGGCCAGGACAGAAAGGATGGGACAGCTTGAAGAGGGGCAGAATAGAGCAGAGGCCATTTCTGCCCGTTTGGGTGGACCTTCTGCAAACAGAATACAGAGTAAGGAACGAGAGACTCACCTACACCAGGGTTCTGTCCATCTCGAGTCTGCCTTCTGCTGTAGAGAACATGCACGCTCTTGGCGATGACCAGAAGGAGAGTGGCGCCCAACGCAAGAAGGACCCACATCAACCAGCTGTATGAACAGGGCTTTTATCATTTCATGATATCTATGTCATCTTCAGAGCAACAAAGGATTGAAGAAGAGGAGGAGCAACAGCAGCAGCAAGAAGAAGAACAAGAGGAGGAGGAGGAGAAGGGGGAGGGGGAGGCGGAGGAGGAGGAGGAGGAGGATGGAGGAGGAGGTTAGAGGAGGAGGAGGAGGATGGAGGAGGAGGAGGAGGAGGATGAGGAGGAGGAGGGAGGAGGAGGAGGAGGAGGAGGGGGAGGGGGACGGGGGACGGGACGGGGAGGGGGTGGGGAGAGGGGGAGGAGGAGTAGGAGGAGGAGGAGGAGGAGGAGGAGGGGGAGGGGGAGGGGGACGGGAGGGGGAGGGGAGGAGGAGAAGGAGGAGGAGGAGGAGGAGGAGGAGGAGGAGGAGGAGGAGGAGGAGAGGAGGAGCGGAGGATAGGCGAGGAGGAGGAGGAGGAGGAGGTGCAGGAGGAGAGGAGGAGGAGGTGGAGGAGGGAGGAGGAGGAGGAGGAGGAGGAGGAGGAGGGAGGAGGCGGAGGAGGAGGGAGGAGGCGGAGGAGGAGGAGGAGTGAGGAGAAGGAGTGAGGAGGAGGAGGATGAGGAGGAGGGAGAGGAGGAGGAGGAGGAGGAGGAGGAGGAGGAGGAGGAGGAGGAGGAGGAGGAGGAGGAGGAGGAGGAGGAGGAGGATGGGACTATTCTACAAGATCGCTTCTTTATGTCCCTTACTGCCATGTAAGAGCTAGGTATACAAGCCCATTGAAGTTTTGCTTCCATCTAAGCATCCAGCAAAGGAAATAAAGAATAGATTCACGATTTACCAATTTCAAAATTACAAAGCAAGAACTTCGATTACACAGTATAGCAATACCACAATCCTAATGAACAGAGACATCACACTCCTATCTGTGCATGGCATGGTCTTCAATTGGGTCCTCTTAGAAAGGATGAAGGATACCGTCGATCCACAGCTGCGAGACGAGCAGCCAGGCTTATGGTTGAAAAGATCCTGCACGGACCAGATTGCAACCCTCCGCATTATAGTCGAGCAGTCCCTGGAGTGGAACTCGCCGTTGTACATCAACTTCGTCGACTATGAGAAGGCGTTTGATAGTGTGGATCGAGAGACCCTATGGAAGCTCCTTCGGCACTATGGCATCCCAGCCAAGATGGTCAACCTCATACGGAACTCCTACGAAGGCATGTCATGCAGAATTTTCCATGGAGGGCAGCTTACAGACAGCTTCCAGGTGCGAACCGGAGTCCGACAAGGATGCTTGTTGTCACCGTTCCTCTTCCTTCTCGCCATCGATTGGATTATGAAGGAATCCACCAGCGAAAGAAGGAACGGAATCCAGTGGACCCTGTGGACCCAGCTTGATGATCTAGACTTTGCCGACGACCTCGCTCTCCTCTCCCATAGCCGACAGCAGATGCAGGAGAAGACGGACATCCTGGCAGCCACGTCGACACAGGTTGGCCTCAACATCCACAAGGACAAGACTAAGATCCTGAAGACCAACTCCACCAGTACCGAACCAGTCACCCTAAATGGAAGTCCCCTGGAAGAAGTTCAGTCCTTCACCTACCTGGGTAGCATCATCAACCAGGAGGGAGGCACAGATGCAGCTGTCAAGGCAAGGATCGGCAAAGCAAGAGCCGCCTTCATCCACTTCAAGAACATCTCGTCTTCCAGAGAGCTGTCTTTGACTACCAAGATCCGATTGTTCAACTCCAACGTCAAGTCGGTCGTACTGTATGGAGCGAAGACCTGGAGGGCGACCAAGACCACCATCAGGAAAGTCCAGACCTTCATCAACAGCTGCCTCAGAAGGATTCTTCGTATCCGCTGGCCCGACACCATCAGCAACGCCAACCTTTGGGAAAGGAACCGCCAACTTCCTGCAGAAAAAGAAATCAGGAAGAGACGATGGGGCTGGATAGGGCACACCCTATGGAAACCGCCTACCAACATCAACAGGCAGGCGCTGAGATGGAATCCCTAGGGAAAGCGTGACTTTCAGGCTGACACCAATAAGATGGGCTACACGGGGAACCAGCTAGAGAGGATGGCCCAGGACAGAGAACTGTGGTGAGCTGTGGTTGGCGGCCCATACCCTGCTAGGGTCGACGGGCAGTAAGTAAGTAAGTAAGTAATGAACAGTAAAAATAAATGTACCAAACCCAAACTGTATCTTCTCTTGCAACAAATTGGTCGAATTTACCAACAGTGCTCTCCTTCCACACGCTCAGACATGCAACCCACAGTTGCACTTGTATGGGTCAAAGAGACTTTGTTCAGGTCGCACATCTCACTCTGTCTCACTCGGAGTACAATCATAATAAGATCTTTATATTTTAGTCAAAATGTAAGGGAAGAGAAATTTATTAAAAGAAGAAGGGCAAAGCCCATTCGACTCACATGCTTGACCTTGACCTTTTCAAGACCTTGACTTTCGGGTGACCTTCAAGGTCAACGCACTAATCATAACAATGACATCATACACTAAGAACTGCTTTACACATTTTTCATACAAAATACATGTGACCTTGACCAAAGGTCAAGATCATCCAAGGTCATGCAACACAAAGCTGTTAATTCAAGACATAGGAAGCACAATGGTGCTTATTGGCACTTTCTACCATGAGATATGGTCACTTTTAGTGGTTCACTACCCCATTTTGGTCACATTTCATAAGGGTCAAAGTGACCTTGACCTTGATAATATGTAACCAAATGTGTCTCATGATAAAAGGATAACATGTTACCCACATAATTATTAAGATTGAAACAGTTATCTTCCATAGTTCAGGGTCAAGGTCACTTCCAAATTTGTATACAATCCAACTTTAAAGAGCTCTTGTGACCTTGACCTTGAAGCAAGGTCAACCAAACTGGTATCAAAAGATAGGGCTTACGTTGCCCTATATACCATATATAGGTCAGGTATCCAATCTTAAAAACGTTAGAGAAAATTGGGAATATGTGAAAAATGGTTGTTTTTTAGACAACATTTACGGCCCCTGCGACCTTGACCTTAAAGCAAGGTGAAGTCACTATGTATGTTTTTTACGCTTTTTCATCATACAACATCATGCCAAATTGGGAGTTGATAGACTTAATAGTCTCCGAGAAAAATCCAACGTTAAAGTTTTTTACAGATGCTCGGACGCCCGGACGCCCCTGACGGACGAAAAGGGTCAGTACTGTTATGAGATGGGGCTCTTGATCCCTCACTCAAGAGAGATTGTCTAGGGGTTTCTTTTTATCGTCTAATAACATTCACTTTCTTTCCATGCAATCAAGGGTGAACGAGATCACCACCAGAGGAGAAAGTGGGTGGGGTTTG
>JAWQFJ010005395.1:0-24946 GCA_034096865.1 Theodoxus fluviatilis
CCCATCAGTTCCAGTCCCATCAGTTCCAGTCCCATCAGTTCCAGTCCCATCAGTTCCAGTCCCATCAGTTCCAGTCCCATCAGTTCCAGTCCCATCAGTTCCAGTCCCATCAGTTCCAGTCCCATCAGTTCCAGTCCCATCAGTTCCAGTCCCATCAGTTCCAGTCCCATCAGTTCCAGTCCCATCAGTTCCAGTCCCATCAGTTCCAGTCCCATCAGTTCCAGTCCCATCAGTTCCAGTCCCATCAGTTCCAGTCCCATCAGTTCCAGTCCCATCAGTTCCAGTCCCATCAGTTCCAGTCCCATCAGTTCCAGTCCCATCAGTTCCAGTCCCATCAGTTCCAGTCCCATCAGTTCCAGTCCCATCAGTTCCAGTCCCATCAGTTCCAGTCCCATCAGTTCCAGTCCCATCAGTTCCAGTCCCATCAGTTCCAGTCCCATCAGTTCCAGTCCCATCAGTTCCAGTCCCATCAGTTCCAGTCCCATCATTTCCAGTCCCATCATCTCCAGTCCCATCATCTCCAGTCCCATCATTCCAGTCCCATCCATTCCAGTCCCATCGATTCCAGTCCCATCGATTCCAGTCCCATCGATTCCAGTCCCATCGATTCCAGTCCCATCGATTCCAGTCCCATCGATTCCAGTCCCATCGATTCCAGTCCCATCGATTCCAGTCCCATCGATTCCAGTCCCATCGATTCCAGTCCCATCGATTCCAGTCCCATCGATTCCAGTCCCATCGATTCCAGTCCCATCGATTCCAGTCCCATCGATTCCAGTCCCATCGATTCCAGTCCCATCGATTCCAGTCCCATCGTCTCCAGTCCCATCGATTCCAGTCCCATCGATTCCAGTCCCATCGATTCCAGTCCCATCGATTCCAGTCCCATCGATTCCAGTCCCATCGATTCCAGTCCCATCGATTCCAGTCCCATCGATTCCAGTCCCATCGATTCCAGTCCCATCGTATCCAGTCCCATCGATTCCAGTCCCATCGTTTCCAGTCCCATCGATTCCAGTCCCATCGGTTCCAGTCCCATCGGTTCCAGTCCCATCCGTTCCAGTCCCATCCGTTCCAGTCCCATCCGTTCCAGTCCCATCCGTTCCAGTCCCCTCCGTTCCAGTCCCCTCCGTTCCAGTCCCCTCCGTTCCAGTCCCCTCCGTTCCAGTCCCCTCCGTTCCAGTCCCCTCCGTTCCAGTCCCCTCCGTTCCAGTCCCCTCCGTTCCAGTCCCCTCCGTTCCAGTCCCCTCCGTTCCAGTCCCCTCCGTTCCAGTCCCCTCCGTTCCAGTCCCCTCCGTTCCAGTCCCCTCCGTTCCAGTCCCCTCCGTTCCAGTCCCATCAGTTCCAGTCCCATCAGTTCCAGTCCCATCAGTTCCAGTCCCCTCAGTTCCAGTCCCATCAGTTCCAGTCCCCTCAGTTCCAGTCCCCTCAGTTCCAGTCCCCTCAGTTCCAGTCCCCTCCGTTCCAGTCCCCTCCGTTCCAGTCCCATCGGTTCCAGTCCCATCGGTTCCAGTCCCATCGTTCCAGTCCCCTCCGTTCCAGTCCCCTCCGTTCCAGTCCCCTCCGTTCCAGTCCCCTCCGTTCCAGTCCCCTCCGTTCCAGTCCCCTCCGTTCCAGTCCCCTCCGTTCCAGTCCCCTCCGTTCCAGTCCCCTCGTTCCAGTCCCCTCGGTTCCAGTCCCCTCGGTTCCAGTCCCCTCGGTTCCAGTCCCCTCGGTTCCAGTCCCCTCGGTTCCAGTCCCCTCGGTTCCAGTCCCCTCGGTTCCAGTCCCCTCGGTTCCAGTCCCCTCGGTTCCAGTCCCCTCGGTTCCAGTCCCCTCGGTTCCAGTCCCCTCGGTTCCAGTCCCCTCGGTTCCAGTCCCCTCGGTTCCAGTCCCCTCGGTTCCAGTCCCCTCGGTTCCAGTCCCCTCGGTTCCAGTCCCCTCGGTTCCAGTCCCCTCGGTTCCAGTCCCCTCGGTTCCAGTCCCCTCGGTTCCAGTCCCCTCGGTTCCAGTCCCCTCGGTTCCAGTCCCCTCGGTTCCAGTCCCCTCGGTTCCAGTCCCCTCGGTTCCAGTCCCCTCGGTTCCAGTCCCCTCGATTCCAGTCCCCTCGATTCCAGTCCCCTCGATTCCACTCCCGTCGATTCCAGTCCCCTCGACTCCAGTCCCGTCGACTCCAGTCCCGTCGACTCCAGTCCCGTCAACTTCAGTCCCGTCATCTCCAGTCCCGTCATCTCCAGTCCCGTCATCTCCAGTCCCGTCATCTCCAGTCCCGTCATCTCCAGTCGCATCGCTTCCAGTCGCATCGGTTCCAGTCGCATCGGTTCCAGTCCCCTCGGTTCCAGTCCCCTCGGTTCCAGTCCCCTCGGTTCCAGTCCCCTCGGTTCCAGTCCCCTCGGTTCCAGTCCCCTCGGTTCCAGTCCCCTCGGTTCCAGTCCCATCCGTTCCAGTCCCATCCGTTCCAGTCGCATCGGTTCCAGTCCCATCGGTTCCAGTCCCATCAGTTCCAGTCCCATCGGTTCCAGTCCCATCGGTTCCAGTCCCATCGGTTCCAGTCCCATCGGTTCCAGTCGCATCGGTTCCAGTCCCATCGGTTCCAGTCCCATCGGTTCCAGTCGCATCGGTTCCAGTCGCATCGGTTTTAGTCGCATCGGTTCCAGTCGCATCGGTTCCAGTCCCCTCGGTTCCAGTCGCATCGGTTCCAGTCGCATCGGTTCCAGTCCCATCGGTTCCAGTCCCATCGGTTCCAGTCCCATCGGTTCCAGTCCCATCGGTTCCAGTCCCATCGGTTCCAGTCCCATCGGTTCCAGTCCCATCGGTTCCAGTCCCATCGGTTCCAGTCCCATCGGTTCCAGTCCCATCGGTTCCAGTCCCATCGGTTCCAGTCCCATCGGTTCCAGTCCCATCGGTTCCAGTCCCATCGGTTCCAGTCCCATCGGTTCCAGTCCCATCGGCTCCAGTCCCATCGGTTCCAGTCCCATCGGTTCTAGTCCCATCGGTTCCAGTCCCATCGGTTCCAGTCCCATCGGTTCCAGTCCCATGGGTTCCAGTCCCATGGGTTCCAGTCCCATGGGTTCCAGTCCCATGGGTTCCAGTCCCATGGGTTCCAGTCCCATGGGTTCCAGTCCCATGGGTTCCAGTCCCATGGGTTCCAGTCCCATGGGTTCCAGTCCCATGGGTTCCAGTCCCATGGGTTCTCAGTCCCATGGGTTCTCAGTCCCATGGGTTCTCAGTCCCATGGGTTCTCAGTCCCATGGGTTCTCAGTCCCATGGGTTCTCAGTCCCATGGGTTCTCAGTCCCATGGGTTCTCAGTCCCATGGGTTCTCAGTCCCATGGGTTCTCAGTCCCATGGGTTCTCAGTCCCGTGGGTTCTCAGTCCCGTGGGTTCTCAGTCCCGTGGGTTCTCAGTCCCGTGGGTTCTCAGTCCCGTGGGTTCTCAGTCCCGTGGGTTCTCAGTCCCGTGGGTTCTCAGTCCCGTGGGTTCTCAGTCCCGTGGGTTCTCAGTCCCGTGGGTTCTCAGTCCCGTGGGTTCTCAGTCCCGTGGGTTCTCAGTCCCGTGGGTTCTCAGTCCCGTGGGTTCTCAGTCCCGTGGGTTCTCAGTCCCATGGGTTCTCAGTCCCATGGGTTCTCAGTCCCATGGGTTCTCAGTCCCATGGGTTCTCAGTCCCATGGGTTCTCAGTCCCATGGGTTCTCAGTCCCATGGGTTCTCAGTCCCATGGGTTCTCAGTCCCATGGGTTCTCAGTCCCATGGGTTCTCAGTCCCATGGGTTCTCAGTCCCATGGGTTCTCAGTCCCATGGGTTCTCAGTCCCATGGGTTCCAGTCCCATGGGTTCCAGTCCCATGGGTTCCAGTCCCATGGGTTCCAGTCCCATGGGTTCCAGTCCCATGGGTTCCAGTCCCCTCATCACCAGATCCTCATCTCCAGTCCCCTCATCTCCAGTCCCCTCCGTTCCAGTCCCACCCGTTCCAGTCCCCTCCGTTCCAGTCCCCTCCGTTCAAGTCCCCTTCGTTCCAGTCCCCTCCGTTCCAGTCCCCTCCGTTCCAGTCCCCTCCGTTCCAGTCCCCTCCATTCCAGTCCCCTCCATTCCAGTCCCCTCCATTCCAGTCCCCTCCATTCCAGTCCCCTCATCTCCAGTCCCCTCATCTCCAGTCCCCTCATCTCCAGTCCCCTCCATTCCAGTCCCCTCCATTCCAGTCCCCTCCATTCCAGTCCCCTCCATTCCAGTCCCCTCCATTCCAGTCCCCTCCATTCCAGTCCCGTCCTCTCCAGTCCCGTCCTCTCCAGTCCCGTCCTCTCCAGTCCCGTCCTCTCCAGTCCCGTCGATTCCAGTCCCGTCGATTCCAGTCCCGTCGATTCCAGTCCCGTCGATTCCAGTCCCGTCCTCTCCAGTCCCGTCGATTCCAGTCCCGTCGATTCCAGTCCCGTCGATTCCAGTCCCGTCGATTCCAGTCCCTTCGATTCCAGTCCCATCGATTCCAGTCCCTTCGATTCCAGTCCCATCGATTCCAGTCCCATCGATTCCAGTCCCATCGATTCCAGTCCCATCGATTCCAGTCCGAATCCAGTCCCATCGATTCCAGTCCCATCGATTCCAGTCCCATCGATTCCAGTCCCATCGATTCCAGTCCCATCGATTCCAGTCCCATCGATTCCAGTCCCATCGATTCCAGTCCCATCGATTCCAGTCCCATCGATTCCAGTCCCATCGATTCCAGTCCCATCGATTCCAGTCCCATCGATTCCAGTCCCATCGATTCCAGTCCCCTCGATTCCAGTCCCCTCGATTCCAGTCCCCTCGATTCCAGTCCCGTCGTCGTCTCCAGTCCCGTCGTCGTCTCCAGTCCCGTCGTCGTCTCCAGTCCCGTCGTCGTCTCCAGTCCCGTCAATTCCAGTCCCGTCATCTCCAGCCCCATCATCTCCAGCCCCATCATCTCCAGCCCCATCATCTCCAGCCCCCTCCATTCCAGCCCCACCTATTCCAGTCCCACCTATTCCAGTCCCACCTATGCCACTCGCACCTATGCCACTCCCACCTATGCCACTCCCACCTATGCCACTCCCACCTATGCCACTCCCACCTCTTCCACTCCCACCTCTTCCACTCCCACCTATTCCACTCCCACCTATTCCACTCCCACCTATTCCACTCCCACCTATTCCAGTCTCGTCTCCAGTCTCATCTCCAGTCTCATTGTTACGACCCGGATTGCCCGAGGTCTAAGCAAGTGAAAACACAACTCGACACGAGTAGGGAACTTTGAAAACGGAAGAAACTTTGTATTTCAGAATAAAAGAATAATGGTTCACAACACCACGCTCGCAAAGTTCAACATGGCAAGTCAATGATACATTGCAGACACGGCAACAAACAGGTCCGTAAATTGCAACAACAGCACTTTGTTTTTACTTGTCTACGAACGTCGCCGGAAACTCTTACCCGGCATATACATAAACCCCGCCGGAAACTCTTACACGGCATACACAGCAATCAACCCAGTAAGGTACACAACAGCAATATCTAATAACCAAACCAAGCCACTCACAGGCCAGAACAATCTCACACAACATACACAAAAGCAGGCCACTCACAGGCCAGAACAATCTTACACAGCATACACAAAAGTCCGCACAGCAGGTTGTACAACAGCAACACTTACTGGCTAAATCCGCAAAAACACCGCGGAACCACAGAGCACAATCACCCGGTCTACTCACATGTCCGTAGCACCGTCACACAGAGCCCAAGCTCTTCGCACCGCTCTATTCCCCGACCACACACAGAGCCCAAGCTCATCGCCCCGCTCCCCGACAGCAACCTCGCAGCCTGTTCGACACCAAGTGAACGGGAGCCCCTAACCGTCAAAACCCCGCTGCATTTATTGCAAAACCCCGCCACTCCGCCTCAAAGAACTCGTGCTGCACGCAAAAACAGGTTTAACCAACATAATCAAACTATCGCTCAGACCGTGCATCACGCTCAGCGCCCCGACCGCCGCGTTCGTGACTCTCATCTCCAGTCTCATCTCCAGTCTCATCTCCAGTCTCATCTCCAGTCTCATCTCCAGTCTCATCTCCAGTCTCATCTCCAGTCTCATCTCCAGTCTCATCTCCAGTCTCATCTCCAGTCTCATCTCCAGTCTCATCTCCAGTCTCATCTCCAGTCTCATCTCCAGTCTCATCTCCAGTCTCATCTCCAGTCTCACCTCCAGTCTCACCTCCAGTCTCACCTCCAGTCTCACCTCCAGTCTCACCTCCAGTCTCACCTCCAGTCTCACCTCCAGTCTCACCTCCAGTCTCACCTCCAGTCTCACCTCCAGTCTCACCTCCAGTCTCACCTCCAGTCTCACCTCCAGTCTCACCTCCAGTCTCACCTCCAGTCTCACCTCCAGTCTCACCTCCAGTCTCACCTCCAGTCTCACCTCCAGTCTCACCTCCAGTCTCACCTCCAGTCTCACCTCCAGTCTCACCTCCAGTCTCACCTCCAGTCTCACCTCCAGTCTCACCTCCAGTCTCACCTCCAGTCTCACCTCCAGTCTCACCTCCAGTCTCACCTCCAGTCTCACCTCCAGTCTCACCTCCAGTCTCACCTCCAGTCTCACCTCCAGTCTCATCTCCAGTCTCATCTCCAGTCTCATCTCCAGTCTCATCTCCAGCCTCATCTCCAGTCTCATCTCCAGTCTCATCTCCAGTCTCACCTCCAGTCTCACCTCCAGTCTCACCTCCAGTCTCATCTCCAGTCTCACCTCCAGTCTCAGCTCTGTCTCCCTCTCCCCCCTGTGTGTGTGTGTGTGTGTGTGTGTGTGTGTGTATGTGTGTCAGAAATAGGGAACTGTGCATGAAAAGACGCTTTTGCGTTCTCTAAAGCGACGTTTATGTGACTGCTAATAACAAGAATGGTATGAAAAACTCTGCAATAGTGAGAGATTTACCCTCTACCGTTCTTTCAAATGCCTACTGCACTGTGAAAGTTATCTTTGTGAAATTAACATTAAAACATTCAGGGATGCTTTTGTACGCTTCCGATTGGGTAAGCAATGGTCTCAGAGTCAAGGGTTGAAAATGTAGATTTGCATTGTCCATTTTGTGAGGAGGATGAAACTGAGACTCATTTTTTACTTGAATGCAATGCATATACTGATTTAGAGAAACGTATATTTCAAGACATGTGTCCAAAAGCGGGTATGCTTGCGTGTCCAGTTTAATTGCAGGTAGCGAAATACGAAAAACGAGGGATGTTGCAATGTTTGTATTTTATGCTTTTAAACGTCGAACAGAGAAAGTGTTGCATAAATAAAGAATTAATGTGTTTGTCTAATTTACATTGCATTTTCGCGCTTGTGAAAGCATAAACAATTTAATTCATTCTTGAAAAAAAAATTTGGAAAATCTCTTTAGCTGTACATATGTCGCGGTAGTTCTTTTTTTAATACATTTTTTTAAGTTTTTTTTTAGTACATTCTATGTTCTTGTTGTATTGTTGTACCTATAGAGTAAAACTAGGGTTTTCAAACAAAACCCATTGCCACAGTCTGGGGAACACAAACAATAACAAATATGGAATAAGCAAAGGACACTGATGCACAATTTTAAAACAAGCAATTTAATTAAGGAAGGCAAATTCTCTCCCAAATATCACTGCTGCTCCAAATGGGGCTAACCTACGGCTTTCACAACAAAGTCAGGCTTTCCCGAGCACTTGAACATTAACCAAACAAGAATATCCTCTTACAGGATAATACGAATAGACTTCAAAGTCAGAATGACGTCACGTTTCCCATCCAACCCGGGATTACGTCACCACTCCACTCTTGTGGAGAAAACCCTCCCCGTTCATCTGCAAACAAGACAAAGTCACTCTTCTCGTTACGCTGAATCGCACCAAGGACCCAAATAGAAAGACAATGTTCCACCAATAGCGTTAACACGCTTGCAGACCGACTGCTCGAAAGAGAAAATGACAATTCTTCCTTACCCGTTTGCAGATGAACTCATGACGCACAAAGTCTCAAACCTACAAGCCGTCCTTGCTTAGGCGAGACATCCAGAAAAAAACTACACAATCATCTGCCCGCGCAGACGTGAGGGCATCACTCCCTCTGAGCGAAACACACTCTCTGCTCAACACTTCGTCTCTCTGTAGACGACCCTGTAGACACACTTCGTCTCTCCATAGATGACCTCCGTAGACGACTCCCGTAGATGCGCCCCGTCTCTCGTAGACGGCCCGTAGACGCGTTCGTCTCCGGGCCGTAGACGACTCTCGTAGATGCGCCCCGTCTCTCATAGACGGCCCGTAGACGCGTTCGTCTCTCCATAGACGACTCTCGTAGATGCGCCCCGTCTCTCATTGTCGCGTATAGTTAGCTAATCAGTGAAGACTCACCCTCGAGGAACTACGTAGTCGTCCAAGAGGGGAGGGACAATTAGCCTAACAGAGTTTACAAACTAAACTCGACCACCACTCCTTGGGGGGACACCACAAACGGTCAGGCAATGTTTAACAAACACGTGAAAAGGACCACTGAATCAGGAATAAATAAACAAATCAAAGTTTATTCAACAATAAAATGACAACAAAATTCACAACAACATATTCAGTTCACTCTAGCAAGGTGATTCCAGACACACCAAAACCTGGAATCAATTTACACACAGGCAAGTACACCCACGTTACCCTGTGGTAAAGGGAAAACCTCTTCCCTCTCTCCATCACCAAAATACCAGAAACTGGAATAAATTATTAAGCAGTTCAGGCATAAAACAAACACTCATTCCAACCACTCGTTCTAATAACCGCTATGAGAACGAGAGGAATCTCACACAGAGATAAAAGCCTGTCACTCCTAAAAATGACAATGAAATCCAACCTCACTCCAACCCACAACCAGTCTCCAAACTTCTCCCCAACATTTAACAAAACCCTTTATTAAATAGAAAACCCTTGAACTTCACTTAAAATCCCAACATCAGAACACAATCTCCCTTAGAAGATTATCCCCAGAACTCTACTCAGTATCCTTCAGCCAAGTTACATTGACATAGCCACGCAACAACACTCTCCCGTAGCTGCATATTAATGAAGCCCAGACCCCCTTAGCTCTACCCTCTTCCCTTCTTGACGCGTTTCCGCCCACCACTAGCTGAGGAAAGACGTATAGACAAATCCAGCCACGCGTGCAAACCACCCTCACGCGTCTCTTTCTCGCTCAACAAATCACATCAAAACACCATTCCCGTGAGCAGTAACAGTGTCGATACAACAGGCGAAGAAAGAATGAAAGGTTTCAGCTTACCCTTTCACCGTCCAGACTCTCCGCAGTCCAGAAGATTCCAATCCTAACGTAGTCTTACCCAACCCACACAAGTCAGAACTACGCAGACGAAAACACACACAATCCCAACCAAACCTCACAAAGAAATCCCACGCGACCACTACCCCTTCCCACTCTTTCAGTCCGTTGAAAGATGAAATTGTCCTAAGCCCGTGCCTAGACAATGTCAGAAGAAAAGTTCCTCTCTGAAGGTCCCTGGTAGTACATCGAAGATAGACGCCTCCGAGCGTCCCCGGTGTCGCGGCAACAGGTAGGCCCCCCTCCCGCCTCACTCCTTTCCTGAGGTTACACTGACCAGCGAGCTCCGTGCTCACTACCCAAGTCAGTCAAGTTCGAAAGATCCATTCGAACCACAGCAGGTATCTCCCCGGTCATCTGAGCTAGTGCGACACAATGTCATCCTACCAGAAGATCAAGTCACTTATCGCACTACACCACGTTGTATGTCTCATCTACAACAAATAGCTGTGCCTTGCACCGCCTCACGCGAGTGCATACGCTAGCGTCTCCCGACCTATCTGCCTCTAATCAGTCACACCACTCGACGATTAGGCCACGCCTGTGAACTTTCACACCTGTCCGTTGGTGTATTTCGTTAGACTCCCTGAAATTAGCACACATGCTAGTCTCAACAAAATTGTAGCTCCCGAAGCTACTAATAAAGATTGTACTTGCACAACTGTCCCCGTAACAGTTGAAGATGAAGCACTCCGTGTGCCCCCGCAGCGTCATCCTCCCATCCTCACACAGACCCGTGTCGGCGTAGCGAGCGTTCACAGAAACGACAGCGTACTCGTAGAACGAGCGAAGTTCGTCAGTACAGACACGATGCGACGATAGGTAGCTGGATACGATGGGTATGGTACGATACGATGTTTAGCCTGAAACATATAACCCAGTGACCCCAATGAGAAAACTACCCTTTCTCCCCCGGAATTTACATATGCGGGATTCAACATTAAGCGACGCATTCCAGCCCAAACGCTTAGTTGAAAGCTTGCTCGCACCCAGCGAGAAAGACTGAACTAACATGCCCTTTTACCCACGAAGTGAATCACAAAACACTACCAAATGGAGATAGGTACTTTTCCCAACCATTCCCCAAAGATTTACTTCGATCCCGAGGCATAATTCACTCACGCACAAATGAATGACCCACTTCCCGCCTTAATCAATGGTCAGTTACCCCCACGGCAAAAGAATTATGGCGAATTGCACATTACCTCAAAACAACCCCCAGGCTGTGGTGCATCCATAGAAACTTTGCCCCCATCCACTGAAGGCTCTCCCCACACACTCTCGTGGCATAAGTCACCACAGAGAGTTTTCCCGGCAAAGCCAACCGCCTTTGCCCGCCACCCGTGTGACTTTCCGTTGGTAGCGCCAATCGCTCACCAGCTGTCTTCATCCGTCCCAGGAATCCGACTTTGTTAACCACCCGCGTGGCTCCCGTCAGTAGCGCAGATTGCTCACCGACTCATCTGATCGATGAATCCGACTTTGCTAGTCACCCTCGTGACTCCAGTTGGTAGCGCCAATCGCTCACCAAACTTCCTGATCGGCAAACCGTCCCATCCGACCCGATGGCTCCGACTGATCAGACAAACGCTATCAGATCCCGGCGTCGACCCTCTCAAGTGATCAACTTCCAATCAGTGCTAAGTATTTTCCCGCTCCTTAATTTTCCCCCAATCGTTGTTTAACAGACTTTCGCGGGCTCCGGACCCGTGTTAGCTAAAGTGTAGACCCTGTAGCATACCAACGTACCCCTCTAGCGACCCCCCAGGCCCCCTCGAGTGACGTAGTACCCCCCTGCTACACGAAAGATCTGTCGCAATGCGTCAAAGCCGTTTGAACGCGTAATACAGAGCAGATTCACACACTGACAATTTAGCAGCATCACATCACACCTTGTCGCGTCTTGCGACACTCATAGACGGCCCGTAGACGCGTTCGTCTCTCCATAGACGACTCTCGTAGATGCGCCCCATCTCTCATAGATGGCCCGTAGACGCGTTCGTCTCTCCATAGACGACTCTCATAGATGCGCCCCGTCTCTCATAGATGGCCCGTAGACGCGTTCGTCTTAACAGTTGACTCCAACTGACAGTTGACAGATAGATAACTGATTCGACTGAAAGTTGACATATCGACCGACAGTCTACTCCAACTGCCAGCCGACCTCAACAGTTGACCTCAACAGTTGACCTCAACAGCTGACCTCAACAGCCGACCTGTAAGGAAAAGAGTTACGCACAATCACTCTTCCACTCCTCAGAACAGCCTAACGATTTCCCCAGAGTCAAATTCACTTTACTCTGTATAAGCGTTATTCCCAAAAGAACGCTGCCAACCCAATTTCTTCCAAATTGAGTCAAATATACTGACTTGTATAATTTACGAAAGAGAAATCATTTCACTCCATTTCCCCAATCCACAATAAGCTTACTTAACTTCAAACCCCAAGGTGAAGTAAGAACTTTTCTCTTATATTTTCCTCCACTCAATGACTCGATCTTACAATGTGCTTACGCGCGCACGCACACTAATTCAGACACACAAAACGGTGCTCTTACCTCAACAGGTCAATGGCACATTCCACACACAGCTATCTAGCTGTCCACGGTCATCACTTAACTGTGCAGGGTTTCTGCCTCGCGGCTACCCAACAAACGTAGATCTCCAGGCCGTGCAACTTTGCACCCCATAGGAGCCTCTAACGATAGCAACCATTAGACTACATGTCTGATGAAGGAATGTACCTATTACGCGTCGATGAGCAGCGGGAAAAAATATATGACGTGTCCTCTCCAAGCCAATGAGAATATTCATGGTGACAACGCTTACGTGGCCTCTCTGAGCCAACGAAAATATTCCTGCTGACAATGCTTACGTCAGAAATATATAGATCGTGGCAAAAGGATGGCATTAAAGCATGCAAAAAGTTTAATTAGATTTTAAAAAACTAATCGAAAATAATTATAGACTATTGTCACGTATACTTTCTGCACAAAACCCACAGAAGAGAAGTAAACAAACCACACGGTACATACATAGCAGACGAACACGATCGAACCGTGGCCACTACGCCAGCAGACGATCGAGCTACTGTGATATAATGTTTCATGTAAAACTCGAATGAGTGGCAGAAGATAACTGTTTAGTTCTGGCTTGAATTGACTAGTTTCCCTGGTCAGGAGAGGACAGAAAATTCACAAAACCCGCAGAAGAGAAGTAAACAAAGAACATCGTACATACCTAGCAGGCGAACACAATCGAACCGTAGCCACTACGCCAGCAGACGATCGAGCTAGTGTGATATAATGTTTCATGTAATGCCCGAATGAGTGGCAGCAGATAACTGTTTAGTTCTGGCTTGAATTGACTTTCGTTTCCCTGGTCAGGAGAGGACAGAAAATTCACGATCATAGAGTCGATGAGTGCATGATCAACTTGCCCGCATTCGGCGTAGTGTAACGTGTAAGATTATGACAAGAAAATGGCATTAAAGCACAAAACAAAGTTTCATGACAACTAAATTCACCAATTATATTAATAACTAGCCATTTTACACCTACAGATAGTGCTAAAACCTTACATACAAAGCAAACAAAACATGCTGCGGGGAGTGTCCCGGTCACGCATCGAAACTCAGTGCACGAGTGATCGTTTCGCTTTTCTCTTATTTGTGTATCTGTTCCGACATGGTAAGCTGGCTGTGCCAAGAAACCAACATCTAAAATAATTAGAGTTAGTTGATACCTTTTTCTTTCTAAGGTAATGTCCGTGAGGAAGAAAACGCGTTACATTGACTTTCGCAAGCCCGATGCCTGTCAATTTTACCTCAACAAAATTGAGGTGATCGGCGGGCTCGATCCATAGGACATTCTCATTAACGTACCCTGCAGGAGTTATCCTCGGCGCTCTCTGTCGAAAAACAACGCGTTAGGTTACTCTCGCAGTTCCGGTGGACTGGTAAAAATAGAAGCTGATGTGATGATCGCTAGATCGTGGCAAAAGGATGACATTAAAGCATGCAAAAAGATTAATTAGATTAAAAACGAATCGAAAATAGTCATATTAGACTGTTTTAACATATACTTTCTGCACAAAACCCACAGAAGATAAGTCAACAAACCTCACTGTACGTACCTAGCTGGCTAGCTGACGAACGCGATCGAATCGTAGTCACTACTCCAGCAGACGATCGAGCTAGTGTGATATAATGTTTCATGTAATGCCCGAATGAGTGGCAGCAGATAATTGTTTAGTTCTGACTTGAATTGACTATTTCGTTTCCCTGTTCAGGCGAGGACAGAAAATTCCCGATCATAGACTGATAGAGTCGATGAGTGCATGGTCAACTTGCCCGCATTCGGCGTAATGTAACGTGTAAGATTATGAGAAGAAAATAGCGTTAATGCACAAAAACACAGTTTCATGACAACTAAATTCACCAATTATATTAATAACTGACCGTATTTACACCTACAGCTAGTGCTAAAACCTTACATACAAAGCAAACAAAACATACTGCGGGGAGTGTCCCGGTCACGCATCAAAACTAAGTTCACGAGTGTCATACTTGTCATAATCTTACTCGTTACATTACGCCGAATGCGGGTAAGTTGATCATGCACTCATCGACTCTATCAGCCTACGATCGTGAATTTTCTGTCCTCGCCTGACCAGGGAAACGAAACAGTCAATTCAAGCCAGATGTCGCGCCCACACCCGCTGGGTGGGACCTTACCCTCTCATGCAGAGGAAGTCAGGAACTCAAAACTATTATTTAACCAATAAGAATTTAATTATACTTCAACAAACCCGCAGAATGAATGAAAAGAGGTGAAAATGATGGATGGCAATGATAATAAATGATTGATGACTCACACTTATGCAATCTAACAATGAAAAGATGAAACAATACTACCCGCACATCCTAACCCAAACACATGCGAAAATCACAAATCACACAAAAACCCACCGGTTGGCCACGGACTGAGCCACAACAACACCCCACAGTCCCCCAAACCCCACAACAACAAAAACGGTTGCTCAAACAGCGGACTCTCTCACGCCGGGGCAACTTTCCCCACGACTGTCCAACGCCGTCACTTGCCCGTCCACACACAACACCCCGACTGTCCAACACTGTCTCTCACGTCAGCACCAAACCACTACAGCCGACCCCCACTGTCTCATGGCCTCCCTCTGCGACAAGCCGCAGAACGGGGAACGGAGGGAAACAACGTGCCCACGACCGTCGGACCTCCCCTGATCAGACGAGCTCAGGGTGATGAGTGGCACAGGGAACGTTGGATGATGATGACAGCGATGAGGAGCGGCTGGCCCCTGGACGATGACGACGGCGATGATTAACAGTGAAGACTCTGGCCGATGTCGACATCAATGGGAAGCATCAAGGACCTTGGATGACGCAGGACGTGGACCATGCAAACGGAATAAAAACACCCAGGCCTAAATGGCCAGAATTAGCAACTATAGCATAAACATATCACACTGTGGTCGGAAGTGCCCTCGCCCATGCGGTGCCACTGCAGCCATTACTGACCACCGGCAACGCAACCACTACGCGCAAATGTATGACACAACGCGCAGACACGGCCGAAGGCACGCAGGTTCTTCACCGTGGGCATGCTCATGTCGACGGTGGGGAGAGAGAGGGACAGCGCGAGTAGACAGGGACTAACATTAGTAACAACAACACTCCACTCTCACGCCCTACACGCTAGCACACCAGAGCCAGCAACCCGCGCTCACTCAGGCCGCCACGTGCTCGCGCGCCATTCATACCGTCACCCTCGCACTCGCTCCATGCAGTCACCACTACAGCCAGCCACACGCACGCGTACTCTCATTCCAAGGAGAAAACATTGCACACCTACCTTCTCTTGGCGCTGGTGAACTCGCCACCACTCGCAGTCGCCTTCCTGCCCCGGCGAACGTCCACACCCCGGTGGACAGCTTCACCCTGCCTCTCAGTCTCACTGGCCAGCAACTGCCCCTGCCGGGGGCCTGCGCCTCTCTCCTGGGTAAACTTCCTTTACCCCTTCTCTGTCCCTGGTAAACTTCCTTTACCCCTTCTCTGTCCCTGGTAAACTTCCTTTACCCCTTCTCTGTCCCTGGTAAACTTCCTTTACCCCTTCTCTGTCCCTGGTAAACTTCCTTTACCCCTTCTCTGTCCCTGGTAAACTTCCTTTACCCCTTCTCTGTCCCTGGTAAACTTCCTTTACCCCTTCTCTGTCCCTGGTAAACTTCCTTTACCCCTTCTCTGTCCCTGGTAAACTTCCTTTACCCCTTCTCTGTCCCTGGTAAACTTCCTTTACCCCTTCTCTGTCCCTGGTAAACTTCCTTTACCCCTTCTCTGTCCCTGGTAAACTTCCTTTACCCCTTCTCTGTCCCTGGTAAACTTCCTTTACCCCTTCTCTGTCCCTGGTAAACTTCCTTTACCCCTTCTCTGTCCCTGGTAAACTTCCTTTACCCCTTCTCTGTCCCTGGTAAACTTCCTTTACCCCTTCTCTGTCCCTGGTAAACTTCCTTTACCCTTCGCCTCCACTCCGTAGACAATCTCTCACACGTATCGCTGTCACTCTCGTCGGTCCCAATCGTAATTCCGCGCCGGCCCTGGCCAATAAAAAATCCTCCACACCCTCGCCCTGGTTCCCCTGACCCCGAGGTGTTTCCCCGTAGGTGGATCGTGAGCCGCCTGCATAACTTCTTGCCGCAACGGCTTGGGCACAACTACCTGCCTGTACACCCCAGACGATCCCGTAAAGACCCGGTAGTAGAGATTTCCCTGCTTAACGAAACTGACGGTGCCGTTCTCCGAGACCACTTGCTTCCCTGTCTGGGCGTTTTCACGAACCCTTTCCAAAGTCCCATCCTCAGACTGCAGCCGAGCTACTTCTTCCGGCCCTGTCTGTCCGATCAACGGCTCAGACACCACGATGGGTTTACCCGGACCCCGCCCTTCGCGCACCTGCTCCCTCATTTCCCCTGCGCTCACTTCGGGATCCTTGTTGTACACTGGTACCCTAATCATCCGACCATCCACCAGCTCTACATGGTTCCCAATTATGACGGGTGTCAGAAGATTTTCCATGACTAGCCCCACAGCTTTCCCATTGAAAAAAGGTGAGACCAAATCGACCACAGCAAGGTCGCAGGCCGTCTGGTAGTTGGTGGAGGCCAACGTCACATACTGTCTCTTCCCAATCAACGCGCCACTAGGGACAAGCCTTGAGTCAACAATCAGGGCGTCCGCACCTGTATCCCTAAGGGCAGGCACCTCCACACCGTTCAGCTGGACCACACATCGCGGTTCAAACGCTTTCTGGCCGCACGACCCGCAAAGTGAGGGCACCCTGCCTGAGACGACCTTCCCTGGGGAACTCGCGACTCTACCCCCTGGTGACCTGACGACCATCCCCACTCTCTTGCAATCCTTCTTCAAATGCCCCTTTCGGAAACATCTCAAGCACAGCCCTTCTCCTTAGCTTCTTGGATACTTTCCTGGGAGCTAGAACCTTTACCCTCGTCCGCTTTTTCTTCTTCCCCTGAACCTCTCTTCAATGGGCTGGCATTAGTGGAGAAAATCTGGGGCTTCTTTACTGACCTCCTTGCCTCAATGACCACATCGGCAGCTTCAGCAGCTTCAATCACACTTGCGGGCTTCTGCTCCCTGACCTTTACCACTAGATCAGGAGACAACGTCTCCATCAGCTGCTCCGTCACTATGATATCCACTAGGTCCTGCGGATCATCGAACCTCTTCTTGGATAGGCAAACCCACTTCTGGAAATAGCTCCTGATCCTTACCACAAACTGGGTAAAGGACTCCCCTAGCTCCTTCCTCGCCTCCCGGAACCTTCTCCTGTATCCTTCTGCCGTGAGGTTGAAACGTTTCAATAGAGCCTCTCGGAACATGTCATAGTTCCCTGCCTCTTCAGCTGGGAGTGTGAAATACAACGATCTGGCCGTACCCCTGAGCTGAGGCAAAAGACGTGCTACCCACGTTTCCCTCTTCCATCCCTGGGTGTCAGCTATCTGCTCAAACTGGCTGAGATATTCATCAATGTCGTCCCCGTCTTCTAAGACGGGAATCTTCACCCCCTTAATGGTCTTTTCCTCCCTTTCCACTCTAGCCTTTTCTCTCCTCTCCTCCCTCTCTTCACGACGGCTACGCTCGTCCCTTTCTTCCTTCTCTTTCTCCTCACGACGCCTATTCTCCTCCTCCTTCTTCTCGCGACGCCTCCGCTCTTCCTCCTCCTTCTCCTTCTCCTCCTCTTTCTTCTCGCGACGCCTCCGCTCTTCCCTTTCTTCTCTCTCTCTCTCCTCACGACGCTTACGCTCCTCCTCCTCCCTCTCCTCACGACGCTTACGCTCCTCCTCCTCCCTCTCCTCACGACGCTTACGCTCCTCCTCCTCCTCTCTCTCCTCACGACGCTTACGCTCCTCCTCCTCCCTCTCCTCACGACGCTTACGCTCCTCCTCCTCCCTCTCCTCACGACGCTTACGCTCCTCCTCCTCCTTCTTCTCCCGCCGCCTACACTCTTCCCTTTCCACCTGCAACAGCTGCATAAGCATCGCGCTTGTATCTACCGCGGGTGATAGAAACTGCGGCTTTCCCTTCCCGTGTTCGTCACCCTCCCCTGGATGTACCCCAAACTCTCCCTCAGCTTGGCCGGGCGTGAAGTAACCCCCCTTCGGTGGAACCCCCAAATCGAAAGGCTTACCTCTACCGCGCCCCCTTCCCGACGGAGATGGTGACTCACGCGCCCCACGAGGTGTAGCCTCAACCAGCGGTGGCAAGCTCCAGTCCTTGCGACCCTCCTCGGTCCCACTTGCCGCTGCCTTCTCTGCCATGGCCTTGGACCGGGTCCACATGGACTCCACCCACCAACGCCTGACCACTCTAAAAACTCCAAGCAGTCACTCCTGAAATCATTGCAGGTTTACTACCATTTAAACTCACCTAGGGCCGATTCATTCACGACTGAACACACACATGAGACAAGCAAAGACAACCAATGACCTAACACAAACCACAACCCTAAATATTTTCCCAAAACAAAACTGAATGAGTCCCTGAGCGAAATGAAAAATTTTAGCAATCCCGGACGAGCCCCCAATGTCGCGCCCACACCCGCTGGGTGGGACCTTACCCTCTCATGCAGAGGAAGTCAGGAACTCAAACCCTATTTAAACAATTACTGACACACTTTTAGAAACAACCAATATTTATTAACCCCACCCTCAGCACCCCGCAGAATGAAATGGAAACGGTGGAAGGGATGGTTGGTGATGATATCCGATGAACAAGGATGCAACTTATGTAAACTAGCAATGACAAATTAACAGTTCTATCACACACACACACCTTCACCCCATCACATGTGAAAATACACTCTCCCTCACTCTGTAAACCAAAAATTATACCACAACAAACCACCACAGTCCACCCAAACCACCCTACAACAACAAGATGGTTGTCCAACCAGCGGCCGCTCCCACGCCGGCAACTTTCCCGTCAACACGACATCTCTCACTGTCCGACACTGTACCTTTCCCCGTCAACAAGACATCTCCCACTGTCCAACACTGTCCCTTTCACGTCAACCCCAAAACCCCTTACGACCGATCACCCCCGTTTCATGGCCTCCCTCTGCGTCAAGTCGCAGAACAGGGAACGACGGACACAAGGTGCCCACGACCGTCGGACCTCCCCTGGTCAGGTGGGCTCCAGTTGATGAGTGCCGCTGGGAACCTTCGCTGTCGACGACAGCTATGAAGAGTAGTGGGGACCTTAGGCGACGCCGACAGCAATGAGGAGCATCGAGGACTGGGGACGGGGACGACAGCGATGCAGAACATCGACGACTTGGTTGGTGCGGGTCGTAGAGCCATGCAACTCAAACAACATCCCAGGCCTAAACGGCCAGAATTAGCAATCATATCATAATACCTGGCACACAAATCACAAATACTTCACCGCCAGAATTAGCAACCATATCATAAGACCTGGCACACAAATCACAAATGCTTCACCGCCACATATATGACGGCCTTCAATCAAACCAATGCCGTAGCCTTTAACAAAAAACTAGGGTCATTCCGCCATCTTACCCTTTATGCAAATACACAAATAAAAACAACAACCCTACCATGAACTGATTTAAATAATGCGCGGTGGGAACAACTAACATATTAATAACAAACGACCACCCACCGTTATACAATTCCAATCCTATCCAACCTTCCCACCCGCTCCTAAACCAACTAACTCACAACCCAGCGAAAAACTACACAAGACATTTACACACAACCAATACTCACATGAAAGAACCCCGTCCTTTCCCTGGTGATGATTTCCGTTGGTCTACACCAAACAAAGACAAAATAGTCCTTTAACTCTACTGGGCTGACATAAGCCACGCCACACACCGGGCTGACAGCAGTCACACCACGATTCCTGCAACACTCCCAAGAGCGAGGTTGCCTTCACGCCCATAAATCAGCGACTGACAATATAAAACCCTCAACCTCAAAAGAAAACGTGAGCATCTCCGGCAACTTCTTCTTTCCACAAATTCCCGTGCGAAACCGCGCCAAGCTCGCTCACCCCGTCCATTCGCACGCGAAACGGGAAATGCACAGACGAGGCACGTGACAACGCATCACAAACACACTACACACCACGCATACACACACAAATCCGCCCACCCCAAAATTAACCCCTTCACCACTAGCAACCTGCTCGCGACACACTCGATGTGGCTGCATTGGTTACATGGGGACATCCATGGCTGAGCTTTTGGAGCAGACCCCAAAGATCTTCAGCCAGAGTTTCATCTGATAAAAGGGTCATCAAGTGGTTCCAGCCATTTATTGTACTAATACTATGCTGGGAGTCTCACTGGCCACCTAAATGGCAAATGACCTTGAGGTGATTTTTCCTAGTCTGTGCTTGCAGTTATAGGGCTTAGAAGTCTTGGACTTTCCCTGGTGTGGCACACTGCATAATGATTTCTCTATGTTGATTTCTTTTTTTTCTTTTTTTTTATCACTTCACTGGACCAAGAAAGAACTAATATTAAATTGTTCAAATGGTCCTTTTTAAAACCTAAGTAAAAAACTTATGAATCTAGTCTAAACACAATTTTTTTGTCATAGATTTGCCCTTCTAATGAGCTATAGATATTTGTTCTCCAAAGCCATACATCATTTTTGAACTACGTCTTTGCTGTGACAGTGCAAGATTTTGGTATATCAATCTGCTGACTATCCACAGGTAGCTGTTTTCTGAATTGATGGAATCAAAGATAATAGTGAGAGGCACCTAAGTTTTGCTGTAATGACAGCAGAGTGATTATTAGCTCAATGGTAAGATTCGTATTTGTAATCGTCGAGTCATTGTTAATCTTGCCTTGTTCATACAATGCAAATCAACAAAGTCCTCTTTGTCACCAGAAGTGGACCAGACATTGTTGTGATGTCATGAACCAGTTCTTGAGGTTCTCCAGATTGTTGAACAAATATTGCTCAGAATAAGCATGAGTGCCTGAATGGCTTGATGTGCTTCAAGTAATATCCTGCAAGTAGCAGGATGCCAATGCCACCTATGGTATTCATTTGGCTTGATGTGGATGTCTGCCTGAATAAAGATTACTTTCTGTCTCATATATTCATATCTTGTTAAAAACCTCTTCAGGGGCTTGAAGTAAATAATGGATGATCCAGATTTACAGCTTGATTACCTCTGCCAAGGGGGTTATGTTTTTCGGTTGGTTGGTTGGTTTGGTTGATTGGTTCATTCTCCTGCTAAATAACTCAAATAGTTCAAAACAGTTTTGTGCAAGGTCAGGGTTTCACCCAAGGAACAGTCCATTAAATTTTGGAGGTAATCTGTTATCTAGTTTTGGAATTGGAGCCACAAAGAGAAATTGTAAGATGATGTGTGCATTCCCACCCTCATGGACTGCTATAAGTGTTCAAATGAATTAACCTTCACATGTCAGCAGAGCAATGTCTAAAAGTACCCAGGCTGCCACTCAAACAGGGGCCCCCCTCTCCTGGCACAGTGCTGCCTTGCCCGTCCCATGGTCGTCACCTTGACTTTGATCAATTTCATCCATTTAAATACTCAACATTGATGCTGGGAAGATCCCATAGACATCACAACTTTCATACTTTTTGGCAAGTCTAAAGATGTTTAGCCAACAGGTGCATTAACTTAAAGGATGTTCCCCTATACATTCATGCACAATCATTCACCCATTCATACCAGACAAAGTGACAATACAGGGTAGCAGCAGCTTTTATTTGATCAGCATGATTTGTTTTTTAACTTTTTTCCTATCTCTCCTGCCCCTGGGATTGAACCCTGGCACAGCGCCTCGCTGCAAAGTCCAACGCCTTAGATTACTGGACCATCTACACCTCCTATCATAACATTGCCATGTTTTGTTGCATTAGTATTTTGAAATCCTAGACATCATCATCAATTTTTCTCTGCCACTGCATGTTGATTACCTCCACCGCTTTGGCTGCCTTGGCGGATGTTGGCACTCTCAGAGTGCTCTCTAGTTTTGTTTTGTGTTCGTTTCCACTCAGCTGCAAGGACAGGGTTCGGTCATGCATTCATCACTGTCCCTAACCTCAAGATGTACATGCATGCTAATAATTTGTACAGGGCCTTCGCTCATTTATGAATACACTCAGCAAGACAGAGTTCTATTGTATTTGGTTTTGTTTCACATTAAAGCCAACTCATTAGTGAAAGAAGTCTTCACACACACAGGTGAGAGTAAGGCATTGGGCACCTCCCTTTATTGATGTTTAAAAACTATTCTATGAGACAGTAAACCAAGTTAAACAGAGTACTGTATACAAATTGAGGATATTTATCTTCTATACATTTAAAAGGGAAAGTGTGTGTGTGCCCGCACACCCATGCTTTTCTCACTGTGCATTCCCGTGCCATTAATTAAGCTGTTGAATTCAAACTTGACACACGTAATTTTAGTACCATAAGGAAGATTATAGGCTATCTACCTTGGTGTTAGTAACATCAGTGACTAGTATTCTGGCAGGTTATTTTTAGCATTAGGTCAAAGGCCATCCTGGCTCTTGCTTGAGTTCGCCCCACCCCCAAGGGTGAGAGGCGTGCTTACTGTGTCTCAAGAGAGACAGCAGGGCCTGGGAATACCAGTAACCTGGGAGACTGACCGCTTGGACGGGAGGCTTGAAGAGAGAGATTCTACACTCTTCTACAAAATGGTGTCCAAACGTGTGCAGAAATCACTTTTTAAAAACTCCACAATGAATTTGTGAGAAAATCGTAACTTGTTTCAGATGATGAACTGAGGGTTCACAGATTAGAGCTATTTGCCTTGGGGTTTAAAGTCATATGGTTTCTTGGGCTCATTGATGGGGGAAACACACACACGAGTACCCACAGGAAAGCAGTCCTTCCTTTTTAAACTTTTTTTCAGGATGCAGGTGTTGTGAAGGTTCTGGAATATGCCGGAATATCGCGGAGCTTTCGAAACAGCTTACGTCAGTCTCCTATCCACACGCGTGCAGAGCACAAGACAGACAGAAGGCACATGTAAGAGCGTGGACAACAGCGATTGAGTCCTCTGAGAATCCAGTCTCGAGAGTGAAGTTATTATGGTAATGCTGGTTACTGACTGTCATCGCTGGCCCTATCGACTAGTACATGAATAACGTTTTTTTCGAGAACGACCACCGGATTTTGTGGACTTTGACTTCCCGGCGCAAGCTAGGAGAACTCCTGTACAGACAGGACTTCCGCGCAGCTAGAACCTTACGCGACTTCCGGCGCAAGCTAGGAGAACTCCTGTATAGACAGGACTTTGACTTCCCGGCACAAGCCAGGAGAACTCCTGTATAGACAGGACTTTGACTTCCCGGCACAAGCCAGGAGAACTCCTGTATAGACAGGACTTTGACTTCCCGGCACAAGCTAGGAGAACTCCTGTACAGACAGGACTTCCCGGCGCAAGCTAGGAGAAACCCTGTACAGACAGGACTTCCCGGCGCAAGCTAGGAGAAACCCTGTACAGACAGGACTTCCCGGCGCAAGCTAGGAGAAACCCTGTACAGACAGGACTTCCCGGCGCAAGCTAGGAGAAACCCTGTACAGACAGGACTTTGACTTCAAGATACAAGATACTTTATTGTCCTCATTGTACAAGGAAACTCGTTTTGTCGGTGGCAAAAACATAATACATACATACAAAAACAGAAACGTACAAGAGAACCCCTGTACAGAAAGGACTTTGACTTCCCGGCGCAAGCTAGGAGAACTCCTGTACAGACAGGACTTTGACTTCCCGGCGCAAGCTAGGAGAACCCCTGTACAGACAGGACTTATTCCCGGCGCAAGCTAGGAGAACCCCTGTACAGAAAGGACTTTACGAAAGAGACACGTCGCAACACAGGACAAACCGAAACACTGGATCCGGAGAGAGATGATTCCATGCCCAGTGTTTCTTCAACGTTCAGGGCACACGTGTGAGGTTGAGGTATCAGGGATGCTGGAGCCCTCAGGACCTTAGTGCAGTGGACTTCCTCTTGGCTTAAGCAAATCAGTCGTCGTTCAGCTGCTACAGACAACTTACTGTTGTCCTAGCTACCACGCCCTTTAGGACAGTCCTTGCCATTCAATACCACTATGACGTCATAGTGACATGTGGACCTTCAGCTTGATGTGAAGACTGATTGATTATCAAGCATAGAGGTACGCATTGAATACAATTGGGACAGTCATTGGAAGACTGCAAAACTGTAACCACGTCCAGTCCAGCCATATAGCGCTAGAGGCGGGCCTACGTCTAGTCGTGTACAGCTGCTCCCGTGTCGACATTTTGTTGAAGGCATTTGTTTCTTGTATCTGCACAAACTGTGCTTAAAGACCACACATCTATATATTCATCTATTAATAGATGGTCTTTGCTATGCAGTAACGAGACATGTGGGAGAAGGAGTGAGACAGACGACAGACAGACAGACAGACAGACAGACAGACAGACAGACAGACAGACAGACAGACAGACAGACAGACAGACAGACAGACAGACAGACAGACAGACAGACAGACAGACAGACAGACAGAGAACAATTTATTGAAGGTAACCTATTTCAAACAAATAAAAAAATGTCGAAGGGGACATATACCGGTTCGTGAGCCCAGTTGAATTTATTACGCCTCACAAACTTTTGGAGGAAACACTCGAGCGATCAATTAAGATCGAGGGGTTAGTCGAAGCTTAATTTGTGAGGCCTGATAAAGCAACTTGATCGGTACTTGTCCCCTCCGATTTTACGCTCGCAATTAGTCCGCCTAACACCGGCCTACCTCAAGACAGCCTTTAATTGTCAAATACAGTGTGCTTGATGTAAACGAATTCAGCATGTGAAATAGGCCTATCCGTGACGGTGAAAATTAAAGTATCGATCCGTGTTGCATTTACACGTACGCCCGTTCAAGCATCGAGATGAATTAACGGCGCTGCATTCTGAATGACTCGATCGACAACCAAAGCTGTATGTTGGAAAGCTTTATATAAAAAATATATGGGTGCCG